>DWLR01005785.1:0-10633 GCA_018246295.1 Papilio alexanor hazarajatica
CCACCGGAGGACGGGCAGCAGCGTCCTTTTCTTAGTGCGGTGGAACATACTGCGATCGCCAACCCGCCTGCCAAGCGCGGCGATTATGGCACATTTCCCCCCGAAATGATTCGATCAATGGGAGAGGCCTATTTCCAGCAGTGGACGATCATAGGCTGAGGTGGTGGTTAGCAATATTATGTTGGACATTATCAGAATCGACACGAGGGAATATGTCTGTTTGTTCCATTGTGACCGTCTGTAGCAAACAGTTTGGCCAATTCTTAAGAGTGAGCAATCATTTAATTGTTATTCTTCCCCGGAGTATCAAAGGGGTAAAATTTCTTTTTATTGGTTTTATTAAATTAACAATTGCTTATTTTATGAGCCTGACATTAAATTGTATATTTAAAATGAAACTTAAGTTATCGATTTTTGGTAACATTTAAATGTTTCCCTAAGTTGTTTAAGCTCACCCTAAACAAATTAATGAAGTAAAAATTGTGCTAATACAACAGATTCGTGTTTAATGACCTTAAGGTCATCCAAATTACTAGAACAAAATACTAAGAGAGAAGTTGTCTAATTAACATTAACAACAAAATTTATTTATCTTATTTCGATTAGAATACTTAAATGTGATTGATATCCGCGCGCAAAAAACTTGAATCAATTTACAGCTGATGTGTGTTTTTTTTATTAAAAATCTCATAATATTAAATTACACCTACTGAAATAAGTGGGCAAAACATCCAAGATAACGGATACGCTACCTCGGTCACAGTGGGTTAAGAGAATTGAGAGTTTGTGTCAAAACATAGTAATACTTACAAAGTGTAAACATTATGTACATTGCATCTAGACTGTTTTATATAACAAATAGTTATATAATTAAAGCGCATTGCGACAAAAACAAATCGCGCCCCGAATTTTGTCGAGCAAGACAGGTTCTCTATCAATTAGCTTTTATAATGTTTATTTTTATTTAAAAATGAAATGAAAAAAAATAGACTATTTTAATACCTGACCAGAGAAGCCCATCTAGAGTAATATTATTGAACGTAGGATTAGGGAAATGAACAGGGAGATGATATTATTTATTTTAAATTATTGACCTGATAAGCCTGTGTCCAATATTTTTTTTATAAACTTTAGATAAAAAATTGTGTTACATATAACTAATATTATAATATATTACTGATATATTAGGCCGTAATATTGCAGACTTCATATTTACAGACTACATATTTACAGAGTATTCAGTCATGACCAGGCGATAATTAAAGGTCATAATATACATAATGGCTAAATTTACCGATAAAAACACCCACATAATCCTCTTCTGATGGAATGGCCGCCATTTTAATTTCATTTGTTATTTACTTGATTCTGCCACAAAGTATCTTTTTTTTTCAACATGAAGGTGCTATTAATAAGTATAAAATATTATTTAAAAGGCAATAATTAAGAAACTCAATAAAAATTGATGTTAAATGTGTATTAAAAAAAATGTTATGCGCATGCTAAAATGTTTGCCTAACCTAAGTTATAAATAAACGTTTCTATATAACTGTGCTTCTAACTCATAATTAAGTTTGTTCTATATTTCTATTCCACATCCTCTTTTTGATTTTCCTCTTATGGGACATTGATATTAAATACGCTACAAAACAATTGCGCAAGTATCTAAATTGAATGCGAGCTATAGACGCCTGCTGAAAACAGGAAAACTGACGTCTCGTCAAGGTCGCGGGTTTAATGAGTAAATTGCTCTGTGCGACCGTCTGTGCGTCACCGCCCAACGACCTGGCGTCTTGCAATAGGGTCAATATAAGGTCCTTGGCTCTAATAACAAAATTTGGACAATTATTTAATGACTGGGTTATGATAGCTAAAGAAAGAGAGGGAAGAGTCTATCCACGTGTTTTAATGTGACGAAGAACTTGAGATTATATTCAATATTTATTATTCTTTATTTATATTGAAACTTAAATGTTCAAAGTCCAATAAAATTGGATTTACGAATTGAAAATATGAATATCATAAATAATATATATAAAATTATTTTATTTATATATAATTATTTTACAAAAAAAAATATGTTCTGTTCTAGACGTGGTCCAAATAAAATTTTCAATTCGCTCAATACTAAAAAATGTGTAGAGTAAAATGAGCACCACGTGATCGAATATATAGTGTATGAACCTTAATATTAGGTTTTTCGGAAATTTCATGCCAATTTTTAAGGAAAATTAATTTTCGTTTACGGCAACTTGTACGAGCTTTTCCATCTATTAATGCTTCTTACTCGAAGCTCATGTTGTTTCCTCACTTGTAAAATATACTGTTATTTGAAGATAACCACGATTATAACTGACATATTTTATTACGTTCGTTTGGCGATTTATAGCGAGGCCAATTCTTTTCACAAGTATAATTATTTTCTTAAACTCTAATGACTTTACATACATAACACCTTCTCGCTTATTTAAGACCTATATTCAGTAAAAAATAATATATTAAAAAAACTCTAATGGCTTTTCATGCATTACAACTTGAAGCACCGTAAAGTATAAAATCATGTATGAACAGACAATTACTATACGAAAATGGCTAAGTTGTTTACCTTCTCCAGCGGTCCGATCATTCCACGCGCGCAAGCTTCGTTGTATTAACATAAATAACTGTAATTTAATACAAAACGTTAATCACTGTTGTACACAAGTAAGCTATTATAACGAATAGTACCTTTCAACGAATATAAATTGAATACATTTCTTTTCATTCTGTAAAAATAACCTGGTAAAATAATCTTTTTAGTTACGGTACGTCTCATTACAAATCAATTAAGCTCCGTTTGGGTTTGACTTGGGCTTGTCTTAAGTGCATCAGTATAAAAATTTTCAGCGTATCCTCGGAAGCCAAGGTTCAATGTCATTCAAATATAATGCGATCCGACCTGTGAATGTCCCCTTTCCAACATGTTTTTTTTTAAATCGGTTTTAAAGTGACGAAGTAACAAATATAAAAATTACAAGCGAAAGAACCTCCTTCTTTTTTGATGTTTTTTTGAAATCGATATTTTGTTATAAACATATATCTTGACAATGTTTCCAACAAAATATCAGTTTACTGCATCTGGTTACTAATCAGTCAGTACATTACAATAAATCCTCATGCAGCATTCGTGTTTTGCATGTCATGCATTTTACTGCAGTAACTTGTGATTATATTGTATTTTGTAATCCGCGACACTGGGTAATTGCTTGGTTATGCAGGCGGCAGATACGATAGCCGGGCCCGCTTCCCAGCGACTGCATCAGGCCCCTTTAATTTCCTATAATATTGCGTCACGTGTTGCTCCACAGGTTTTATACTAATCTCGATACTTGTATGACACGATTAGGGTGACCAATTTGTGGGCTAGTGATATAGGTATTTTTGATTCTGAACGAAAATAAAATTTTTTGCTATTTGACACTTATTTTTTCTCCCTGTTTTCCGTCTTGAGTATGATTGTACCATTCGGGTTCGTAACTATGCCAAGGGAATATTGGTATAATTACAATCAAGGTTTTTAATACTCTCCATAACTCTGAAATTTTGAGAGAATTAAATTTATCTTTCTATTCGACGATTTCGTACGCCATGAAATTTCAATCTTTTTCTTAGTTAATAAGGGATTAACTGATCATTAGACCTTACGCTACGAAAGTACATATATTGTAAATTATTTATTTCTAGCATTAAATATTTTTGTAGTATTTAAATGATAGCAATATATCATAGTTCATAAGAATCGTGTCTTCTAATTGGTCATCAATAACGATATAAAAACGTTTAGATTGTAGACGGTCCTTGACTGTGGGCGAGATTTGTGCACCGAGTGGTCGCAGAGCAGCCACTGGCCGCGGCTGCATTCCTCCACACCTATGCGGCTCGAATGCGCCGCGACCGATCGATCGCACGAGCCCCGCGGCCGGCCATCAACAATCTACTTTATTTTTATATTATAACATCTTTATTATGGACAAAGTAGAAAAAAAGTACCTGAAGTATAGGAATTAAGCAGTGGAATACATGTATAGTCGACAACGAACCTTAAATCTTTTCTAACAATGGTTTACCATAACTAGATCCAAGTCAGGTACAGTTTTGAATTACATTTTACTTATCCTGAATATAACAAATGCTACGCAGTTATAAAAAATCGTGAAGTATAGAATTTAGCGGTCTTGAATTTTGTGTATGGATCCTGAAAGTCTTTCTTGCTTAATATATATATTCATGCATAATTTTAATATATATTCATACTTTGACGGAAAATGAATAAATCCAACTTTATAGTAACGTCTAATTAAATGTGAGTACTTATGCAAGAATGGTATTCGCAGCGTTAGTTATTTATAGCTAATACCTAGAAAATATCGTTGTTGATATCTGGATAGAGATGGTCAATATACATCACTTAAACCACTTCCCTGCTATGATCGTAGAATTGCTTTTTCTTCTTTTATAAAAATTGTAACCTCTTGCCTGCCCACCTAGATTGAATAGGATTTAGTTTGAGCATAACGTGGTTATGTCTTCCATAATATGTAAACATCAATGGTATTGGGTAAAGATGTTGTGGACATGGCGGGTCGTACAACGACCGCAACTCCCACTCGAGTGACGCCATTGTCCTGTCGCACTGCATCGATCCAATTCACTGCGTCCTTGATGCGTTTTATTGACAAAGTTATTATCTGTCCTCTTTACGGTTACTAAGTATTATTTTGGACATAACTCCGATCTGCTTGCTCAGTATTTCACGTGGTATGTTGGAATTGTGTGTTAAATATAACATTATTGTTTCAAGGCCTATTACTGGATTGAATTTAATATTTAGGTATTGGATTTGACCAGGAAGAAGGGGAACCTTATATAGGAAACTTAACTAAAAGCAAATTACACTACGTTACAGACAATGGTGGCGTGACGCCGACTGTGTCGCTTGACGGAACTTCACGCGGAATCAACGTTCGATTACGTCCCAGGTTAGACTGCGGTCACACTATCACGTAGCGGCCGAACGACCTCTCTGATTAAGAATTCGTTTGCTGGTAATAAATCACCGCATCTTTAAATAGCTTTCCCATAACCCAGAGAGATAGGTAGTGTCATATGTTTCCTACGTAATTAGCTATTTTTTAGCTAATTAAAAATACTGTGAATTCCATTAAAATGTAACAGCTTAAATTTCGACAACTAGTATAAAATAAGGTCGAATAGGAGGGTCTGAAAATGCTTATAAATTTGTTATATTATCTTATATATTATTGTCTATTAAATAATATGATTATGAATAACACAAAATTGAGCGCTGATCGTTCCTCGAAAAAACATCAAATGTGAATTAGCCTTAAACTCGTATGTAACGCAACTGTCGTTGACAAAAAAGCGACCGTTACACCTTATTGAACGGTAATAGACATTAAGGTAGACGGTAAGATCTAGTTAGCGATAGTCACACAGCTGATTGCTTTAAGTGCACGGCGTGTGTGCCAAAGTGCCGTCCCGTTACTACTTTTTGTGAGTAACTTTTTGTTTGATTGTACGTCACGTGTAAAATATTTTAATAAGGTTATTACTTTCTTTCACTGATAGTTAGTACCTTTCCCGCAGAATGATGCCAACGATGAAATATCCACTCTTCTCTTGACCTTCTTTTTTATTATCTTCTTGCGAAAACGGTCCTGGTGCATGACGGCCACCGGTGGCCGAGAGCACCAGAGAGCCGGAGAGGTGGGTTAATTTTTACCTCAAAAGCTATGTGCAAAAACTACTGTTTATCCCCTCGATGACTAGCTTTGAGTGTGATTGAAGGGGGCTACGGGGTTTTAAGGAACACACCGGTGCCCTGTGAGAGCTGTCTTCGCTAGGTTGACGTCTGTCAACCTAGCGAAGACAGCTCTCCTGTTGTCATAAGTACTACGGCAATCATCATGTTAATGTCGCCCTTATTTTAAACGTCAGATAATGTAACAGGCATCTAAAAAATTGTATGAAATATTTCCTTATTTCTGTTTTCCATCCTGACTCAATAGATTACTTCCGGTAACGAGGCAGGTGCGTGCATTGAGCATTAGAGTGGGCGATACACCGCTCGTTGTTAATTATTGAGTCTGCTAGTGCCGAGCTAGCCACAAGGCTGTTTGTAATTGACCGGTTCTATGCAGGAAATATGCGAATTAATTCGAATTTAAAAATTGTTTTAAGTAACCGACTGTTAGTTGGCTACAGATCTATCTCAGGCTGGTGGAAAAGCGCATTAACTAGATAAATTAAGATTAGAAGCGTTACATCTGTATTTTAATAGGAACAATCAAGTAAACGGTTCACCACGGTCTTTGAACATTCAGAAATACAGGACATTTTATAAAGGCATTGCGGTGTCCATTTCTCTCGCTACAGGAGTATAGAACATATGTGAAGATAGTAGATTGTAAATTCCTATTAATGTGGCATTTGAAAACCGGAGGCGAAGTCCCATATTAATTCTAGCGACAGTTAATTAGTGCATTGGTTCAGAAAATGCGAACCTAGTTGGTACGGTAAAGATGAGTAAACTGACATTGTTAATGCGACCTAAAAAAATCTGTGTAATTGAGAAATTTGACCCTTGAATTTTTTTTGTTTTATTTACAAACGTCTGTAGCCATGATGTCTTTTCAGTGTATCGAGACATCGCATCGCATGTAATATAGACTATTTGGCTAATTAATACAATTACAGCATTGTTATTTTTATATTATTAAAAATAAAAATGCTGCAATTGTATATCCCGTCTCCCTGTACTTCATAAAATCGAAGGAGAAAGTAAAAGCAGCATCCATTTCTGCTGCAGAAACTCCTAAATTGACTTTTACATTATTAGTTGTAACAGCATGGTAAAAATGACACGAGATTAAGATTTTCCCACAGCTATTAACCACGGAGTCTGAACTGAGTAGAACGGTAAGTTACACCAGCCAGTGGCAGCCGGCGTGACGGGCTGGGTCGTGCGAAGGCCGCGCTGTAGGCCATTGTTAAGATCCTACATAATTTCTCGGTTCTTACGGAAAAATTAATTTGTAATTGCTTCGTAACGAAGACAAGCAAGGTTGTTTCAACAGTGAATGGAATTTAGGAGGACTTGCTCGAGGTTTAAAAGACTCAAATGGAGTAATCACACGGAGAATAAATAGAGGTCATGATAAAAGTTAATAGCATGTTAATCCCTTCTTAATACGTCTTTTTCTCATGTCTGAGGGTTTAACCTGTTTTTTTTATTAGTATATGTTCTCTAAAGACTGAACATTTTTAAGTGGGCGATATATGCAAAACGCAGCGAGCATTTCAAAATAAGTAATAGGAATAATATTATCGTGGAAAGGTGTCATTTTAATATGTAAGTACATCGTCTTCCCCTCGTTCCATAAGCGAAATTATCGGCGTAGGAATATTTAACCTCGGTCATTCTTAAGATTTAACACTATTTGCATAAACAATACTTTTAAAATTACATTATGTTCGCATTTCCTGCAAAACGGCTTTCCGCGTACCGTGCAAAATAATATTACGCGCCTCAATCATATCCCGCTATCATCTGCTATTGACGAGCTCCACGCTGTGAGCGCCAAACGGAAATGCATTTGTTTTTGTCTTTCATCTTTGACCGTCCCATCTTTGATGTTTGTGCTTTGCAAGCGATTATTCGTGTCGTATGAATGTTATCTTTATCGTGATGGTTATATAACAGTATTCAGATTTGAATTTGGTGTCTTTGAGTCGCGATCGACCTTCATAAAGTGATTTAAAAGTAAATAATTGTTACGCTTATTACGCAGCGTAAATATTATCAATAAATTAACTTTAGATGTTGACGGTGATCAAGGAGCGTGTCGGTGAGAAATATCAGCCGTGATGAGATCACAAACGACGTGTTCCGCTTTGATGGCCAAATAACGAAGATCGCCCGATTACACGCATTGTAGATACGCAAACTCTACAAAATAGAAATGTCTATTAGAAATATTATTACATGGTATTTTGGATTGAAAATAAATGGATCATAAAGCCACATAGCCACTGCGCAACTGGGTTGATTTTCATAAAAAAAGTTGAAAATGCGTTGCGCTAATGATTGAACAAAAAATGAAATGTAGAGGGGAACAAGTTTCAGCTTCTGGAAGAGATATCTATTAATTCTCTGGTTGGAACTATGAAAAGTTTCATTTCTCAATAAAGATAAATAGTACTACTGATTAACGTTGACAGTAACTTTTTATCTCGCATGTACACACATGCAACATAAACAAAAATACCGAGTTGTGTGCACATATGTACCCACATCATAACGCTAAAACTTTTTATTCCGTACTATAAATTGTTCGCTTAAGACGGGTCGTTGACTTGTCCGTATGGGGCGAGATCCCTGTGACCGGCGCATATGATTCTGTTACGGCTGATTGAAGCCCCTTTGATTGGTAGTTACATTCCGTAACGGGTTCGATTTTCGGCTCATGATTGTTATTGTATTTGTTAAAGTGATTTGTGGTGTTTGCGGCAAAGGTCTTATGATTATTTAATTTTGTTTAGTTCAAATAATTAGATAAATTGTATGTTTAAGAAAAGAAGAGGTGTTTAATTAAATAAAATTGCTACGGCATTTTGTTACTTAAATACATGTGCTATATTTTGTTTTGATACTTACAAAGAAATTGGGGATAAGTTCTGTATTTACATTACTTTAGCGTAATTAATTGTAAGAATTAAAATAAATTAATTAATAAAATGGATATTACACAAAATACAGAATATTTGTCTATTTACCTATTTATCGAGCTTAGCCAGTAATATGTTCTTATACACATGGCCAACAAGTATAGAATATTTCTTTAAGTTATTAACTTTTAAGCGTCTTAAATAGTTACCAAGTCTCGTAAATAAGACGGCACATTCGATAACTTTGGTACACAAAGTAAAAAAGTCAAAGGCATTAGTCATCGTTAAAAAATCATTAGCTTATGCAATAATAGTATATTAAATGTAGCATTTTCCCCGTGAAAGTAGAACCGGCGTGGTTGCGGGTAGTTAGGTGAAGGGAGGGCAATGCGCAGTCACGACTTTTCATGCTTCGTGCATAATTGTGTCATTTTTTTTGCAATAAAGGTCACCTAAACTTTTTACCTATTCGCAAATGTCTGTGTGCCATTTTAATATGGTTTAGGAAGGTATGATATATCGTATTATGTTTAACCTCTTTCTTATCATTCCAACTAAACTTAAACGCTTGTGCTATGGTATGGCAAGCGACAATAGTCGAATAGCCGGATTCGAATCTACGACCTCATGGTCGGTAGTCCGTACCGTAAACCATTAGACTACTAAGTAAGAAAATTGCGTTTAATGATAAAGGCAGTTTGTGAACATGGTTGAAGTCATATGTAACCAGCCGCACCCAGAAAGTTATACTAAATGGGTACGAATCGGATCTTATAGCAATCACTTCCGGTGTATCCCAGGGATCAGTTATGGGCCCCATTATTTAATCTATTTGTTAATGATGTATCTGAATGTTTTAAATTTTGTGATTTTCTTTTATATGCAGATGACATAAAAAATTTCCATGTCATTAAAACTGTGGAGGATCACAACAACTTTGAAAATGATTTGGACCGCTTTTCCATTAACACTTAGGGATAATTTATTAACAAAACAGTATGTACTGTTTTGTTAATAAATTATCCCTAAGTGTTAATAAATGTAAAACCATTACGTTTATTAAAAAGAAATATACAAGTGATTAGGTCTATAAATTATGTGATGTTGAAATAGATAATGTTGATTTAATTAAAGAGTTAAGGGCAACACTGGACTGTTAGCTACTTCTGGATGTCCATATAAACAATACTGTGTCTAAGCCTTTAAAAATATGGATGTGTCATCACATCTGCCAAAAACTTTACACGATCATCGACCTTTATTCGCCTTTATGAAGCGCTGATTCGTTCCCAATTGGAATATGCCGTACCCATCGGGAGACCATTCTACAATGAGTATACTGTAATGGTAGAAAATGTACAGAAAAAGTTTTTACATAGTATGCATTACAAATGTACTCGTTCCATTTTATCCTACAACGAATTACTTAAACTACAATCTTGTAATTATAGAATCGCGTCAACAACTTGAAGTAATGTTGCTGTATGATCTTTGCAATAACAGGTTCGAATGTTCACTCATAATAAATATAATTTGTTACAGAGTACCATTTAGGAGGCACTGTCGTAAACCGTGTCAACTTTTTGCGACACCTTGTCGCACGAATGCCGGAAAACGTTTCCCACTGTATCGAATGGTTTCTGAGTATAATACAATTTTAATTAACGCGCAGACATCATGTCAATTAGCTCTAGTAAATTTAAGAAACAAATTATTAATACATTGAATTTATTAATATTGCTTTTTAAGTTATAAATAACTTTCTGTATTTGCCAACCAACACCACCACCACCTCAACCTATGATCGTCCACTGCTGGACATAGGCCCCCCCCCATTGATAACATCATTGGGGGGAAATGTGCCATAATCGCCACGCTTGGCAGGCGGGATGGCGATCGCAGTATG
>DWLR01005786.1:0-10631 GCA_018246295.1 Papilio alexanor hazarajatica
AAAAAAGATGGACTAAATGTATTGATTTGTTAGGAGACTATGTAGAAAAATAAATTATTATTTTAACTTTAATTACCATGTTTTATTTTCATTATCATTACTTTTGGATCACCCCTCGTACTACAATTTTTTTTTCTGTCTTATGTCATACCAGTCTATTACGTCTGTTACAATCATCGTTTATTTCTCCCAATTTTTGCAAATCATTAATGAAATTTTATTTCTAATTCTTGATAACGAATCACATAGACTATTGGTGAGTATAAGATTACCGTTCAGTTGTTCAGTAGTTTTGAGTTTATCACGATCAGACAGCGACGTTTAGGATTGAATTATATTTTTACTTAATATTTTGCAAATACTATTCAATGAAACAGATAACAATATTCTGTTGATAAATCCGACTCTGACTCCGTTTATACAAGTTATAAGCATATTGATGGATAGATGTTAACTAAGATGACTGAGAGTAGCTACGTACGTAGTGGTGGGCAAGGCGTCGCCCGGGGCCCTGCGCTCCCGTCTCCTGTTATTATGCAAGCACCTCTCGCGAGCTTTTGCAGCGAGTGCCTGCTGTTGCCACTTGAAATGTATACTGATAGTATACATAGACAATGAATATGAGTACTTCATATGTATTGTCATTGAACTACATATTATGTATAATTATTTTGTGTTATACAACTACATTTCTCAATATTAGTTGTTGTTTTGCAGTAGTTTACGGAACTGTGACGACTGCGAATAACAGTTATAAAATTTAGTCATGATATAAAACAGTTAAAAATTCTTCTTAAGGGTTTTTGCTGACAGATTATATATGAAAGATTATACAAATAGTATAACTAATTCATTTGTTTTTCTACCTCACTATCCTTTGTATTCATATAAAATATAATAAGTCCTAACATAAATCAATGCCACATTAACACTGTTCATGCGAAGATCGTTAAAGAAAACAAAAAAATAAGGATAAATTAGTGATGGCATCCCGATACGAATTCAAATAAAACTACAGACAAACAGTTTTATCATTCGAAACCATAAAGCATGCTGCCCACTGAGTTGTGGAGCTACCTCAAAGGCGAAAGTATAATATCAGGGAGTCCCGCTGAGTTTCTTTGTGTACAATGAAGAAGGCGCGCGTAATCATTTTGTATGGGGATCTGCCGCTACCCTAATTCCGCGGCTCTCTTTCCATTGTGACTTATTTGACTTCCGAATGCTTCTGTTTCATTTTGGATTTATTAATATTTTGAGTGATATTCGATATCAAATTCATATCCCGAGTTATCCGATAACGTTGGATACGTACTTAATCGTGTACTAATTTGGCAGCAGAAGTTTTTGAGTGTTTACTTTAAAAAGCAAAAATATAAACTCAGACTGCATCTTAATAATAGAACAATTCTTAACAAACTATTAGTATGGCCTAATATTCTCTAGTAGACCCAAAACATCTCGTACCAGTTTGACTCATAGTAGACGTAAAGATAATTTAAATGTTATTAAATTTTATTAATATTTGAATATATTTAATATTTATTTACAAGATATTTTTTCGATCAATTAAGAAAATATGAGCTTCTTCCAACCAACAAATCTACTATTGTTATTATTCACTGCCTAAAAATTAAAAGCATTCATTACTTTTATTTTTAAGAACCTTCAAATGATCTACATAGTCTTAAGTAATCATAATAGACCATTTAATTTTCTGCCTATTTCATTAACTGTCAATTTAAAATGGAATTATTACGTTGAAAATCTTGTTGAGCTGAGCGGTGAAACATCGTGCACATAATACAGAAATGACTATGAAAATTCATGAATAAAAGCAGATTCTGAAAAATGAATTACTTGTCGAAACCAATTTCGCTCATTTCAAAGGGGTGAAGGGGTGGGGGTTAATGCTACAATTTTTGCACAGTAATGCCTTTTGAGCATTTGAATATAAATGACGTCTGAAAGTGAAATGTAACATACATAATAAGTGGCTGTTTTAAGCCTTCGTGAAACCCTTTTGTGGATTGTAGAGTAATAACCTGACAGATAAAACATATTAAGATTTTTTGATTCTTACTATATTCTGAGTAAGAGAGAGTTTGTGTATGCCTATCCCGAGATCTTCGGGCACGCTCTTGAATTTGTCATATTGACATGTTAAATATTACGTGTTAAATATTCTGTCCACTGCTCTACTATTGTTTCTCATTGGGGTATAAATAGGCTTCGTGATGGTGTCCAAATAATAGTTTCCTTATCCCTGAACAAGTATAATAGAGGTAATTTAAACATTCTCAAATATTAAAAAAATGTTTACCGATCAAAAATTGCTATAAAACTCAAAAACTAGAAAAGGAAACGAACCAGCTACATTTGTTTAAAAACATAGCCAAAAGTTTTTGCTTGCGCTGTCTCTGAACTAAGCATTACTCTGTGTTAACCCTCGAAATAGAGTCGTTCTGTACTTTACTGACGAGTCACGACGCTTCGTTTGAATTTAATATATTTTTCATTTCCGACACCATTAATATGTAAATAATTTCTTCAAACTTTTACAAAAAAAAAAACAGCCTGGAAACTGGCGAACTTCGTCAAGTTGAAAAAAGGCGCGCAGACTTGTTGATTTGATCATGAATATATTTATATCTATCCATTTTATAAAAATGGTTCGCTTTTTAAAAAATAACGACGTCATATCCTTTAGAAGTATCCTTTCATATCGTCATTTCCTTTGTAAGCAAACTAATTTACTTTTATTTAATTGTAATCGAATAAGGTGTTTGTATCCTGAACTAATCAGAATGGAATGATCGAATCAACACACCCGGATCGGACAATAGATAAAGCTCCTATCAATAAAGTAATAAATTATTTCCACTTCCTTCATTTTATTTTCTATCGTCGTAAAGCTGTTAATATGATTGATGATATTAAAAAGGCTCACAATACATATAACAATGACAAACTATTAATTTTTTAAGGTGGGGATACCTATATATCTTTAAAGCAGTAGTTAATATATGGATAACAAAAAAATAAGACGAATTCCTTATGTACAAATAACTGAAAAGTTTAAAAAAAATGATATTGATGCTTTTTATAAAGAATAATAAATATATATCACGATAAGGTAAGTGTCCTAGTAATGACGTTTTTATTGTATGTTCATTAATATAGATATGTTATACATGATATAGTTATGTTAATATGTAATTATATAAACAAAATGTTTTAGTAAAATGTATGTTTTCTAGTAGTGTTACCAGCCATTGATAACATTATAGTGTTTAGATAATGAAAATGTTCCAATGACTCAATTATGAAGGTTAACTCAGTTTGTTAACGGTGGCCATATTCATTACAGAATGGCTGGTGGCCTAAACAGATATTCCGGAGGCGCGCGCGAGGACAATGCGCTCCAATCTACCACCAAAGCCGATGCACGCCGTGATTAGTTAATTCTGAACCGTTCACAGCCTAATACCGCTGCAGCGGGTTCGAACCATTCTTGTATGCATAATCTGATTACGCTAGGTAAGTATTAAACAGAGCTTTGGATAACGCCGTCCTCGATTTACATAGCCGGCGCTAACTACACGTAAATTACGTCATCGCTTCCATTATAATCCGGTATTGTAAAATGTATTCAAACACGAATACAAATAGAGACAGATAAATTTGCATTCTTAAGAATCGATTAAGAAAATCAAATCCGGTGAGCGTTGCCGCGTGAAACATTTGCTTGACACCCAAATCAAAAATCGTTTTAGCGAACCCTCTGTTAGGGGAGTCGGGGAAGCGTCGACGCCTCAACATTTATTATTTCAGACATATCACTCACATGCAAAACAAACTCCGTCCGATCCATCAAAAAGTTTCTTATTCTAGCAACCCCCCCTGCTGCCTCCTCGCTCCCCACTGTCACCCCCGCAACACAAATCGAGTGTGTAAGTAGTGCGGTTTGCGGAAACAGGGGGTCACGCCTCAATGTCTATTACCTATAGATTTGAAATTAGTGTTGATTAAGTTACATTGATTAAACTTTTTTTAGAAATCAAGTAACTACATACTCGTCTCTATTTTATCGTATCGTTCTAATTATATTGCAAGCTTTGTTGATTTTGTAGGTAACAAGTTCCTAGCACTTAAGCTCCAGGTCCCTGTGAATTCAATATGGTATTTAATAAATGGCTATTGATGGGGATTATTAGGATATTGCTAAAACCTTAGGGATTTACGTAAAGAAACTAATTAAAATAACGGCTAAACTCATGTGCAGTTCGGTGTATGACTAGTTTAGTCGTTATTTTAATTAGTTTATTAAAAATGTTTTACGAATGTTTTAATAATTTGTAGCAAAGATGTATAGACTCAAGGTACCTACTAATTACAAAATTCCTACCATAATTATGATTTTCATTACGTAATACATTCACATTCGCTTAAGAATATATAAAACATAAAGGAAAGATTTTTAGGGCGTGCAGTATGCAGTCATAGCGGAAAAATAAAAATAAGCTCAGTCATCCAAAAGAAATGAGCATTGTAACCTCCCTAACAGTCAACAAAGCTTCGAAGAAAATCGAGCGAAAAAAGGCTAAAAACACCTTAGGGGTTTACTAATCGAATAAAAAATATCAGCGGCCGATGCCAATGTGTGGGGGAGAAATGGAATAAATTATAAAGAAAATACAAGTAGCGGAAGGGGCCGGCATTGAAAGTAAAAAGTTCCCTTTAATATATAGATAACTTGTCTTATGTTGTTTACCCTCTACGAAAGTCGCGCTTCATAATTATGTTCTAAAATTTAGCTGTTTTTGGCATATAAAATAGGGGCATGATTGTCTTAATTACTTATTACACCAGAATATTCTAAAACTAGTTTTTCAGCAAAAATAACAAATTGACCACCAAAGGAAACAAAACGGACGCAAATTAGGCAATCAATATCGTATGACAAGGAGGAAACACTTAAAGCGGAAGGAGGATGGAAGAACGCAAAAATAATAGGAAGACGAAACATGATGACTTGTCGCCGCGCCCTCCGCATAAACGTCACCGTGTCATTTGTAAAAATTGCGGCCGCACAACTTCTACAAATTTTTGAACAAAGAAGTACATGGAGTCGGTTGCATGTGTTAAAATTTTCTTCAATAGATAATTGTTGCATTCATTGTAGTTCTTTACTAAAGCTTCTTACATTACTAGTTATGTATTTAGATGTTCTTCCGAATTTTATGACTTCAAGATGTTTATCTTAAAGTAACAGAAAATGTTAAAACACGTAGTACTTTTAGTTTTTAATGTAAATTATTTCGAGTCAAATGATCAAGTGCTCATAAGTTCAATAACTTATATGAAAAATATAAATATTCGTATCGTACCTATATACATATTGTAAAACCTCTAAGCTTAAAATAATTTCAATATTACCATTAAAATGTTTCATATATTTGTTTAACAGATTGTAATTACTTAGGTATTGCATTTGCTTGTTCTAAAGAAATAGGTAATGACTTTAATAATTGAATTAAAATAATAACCACAGTAAAGTAAAAAAAATCACAATACAAAAAATATCCTGCCACTCTACACTGCTATTGTGTTAAACAAAAATGTCTAACGAAAGTAACCAGATTTTAAGGGGACCGTAGAAGAATCGTTTGCGAACAGGACCTCCGGGGGGGAAACCGGAGACAGTTATTTAAATTTGAATAACATAATATGAAAAAAATTACATCACTTAATACCGTAATAAAAGTGCACTAAGCGAGCGGAGCATTACGGCCGCCAAACGTAAAGAGGGCCCGACGAACTTCGCTTATGAAACGTGGAATGAAATATAAAATCTGTCTGCGAGGAAATAAAATATGTCTCCGAGGCTTTAGAGCTCATTACGATATTAGAAGTACGTGACAAGATTTAAGTTATCGGAGGAGTTATTGGTGATGAACACTTCAGGAAGTCGATGTTTAATATTCCATTTTTGCACAATAATAATTGTAACATTTTGTTCGGTTTGGCTAGCATTTTTTAAATGTGATAGTTATTCAAACGATATTACCAAAATATAATTATTGTACTTCATAATCTAAGTATTTTCAGCTCCAAAATATCCTTATTAAGTTATTGATTTGATTCGTGTTATTTAAGAAACTAAACTTTTCCATACCAATCCCAATTTTCTAAAAAAAAGTTGGCAAATAGACGAAAAATGTAATACATAACAGTATCATAAGAGGGGGAAAATTATATAAATTTCGTGACATGATATTGAAAGAATTTTTAACTCGATGTTAAATCTATGCTTAGAGCAGCGTCTTTGTACTCAAGCAGCAATAAAATCTGTCGAAACAAGTTGGTGTGTTTGTCGGCAACAGATTACAGTAGCGTAACGAGATTCCGATCGGGTCCGTGCAATGTTATTAGGATTTAAGCGGCAAAGCGACGCCTGTCTCCCAGCGCAGCGTCGGATAATTATGCAAAATTGCTCCTACAATTCGTAGTCTCCGAATTTTTAGGGACATTACCATTATTCGTAATGGCAATGCTCTTTGTTAATGTTTAATTCCATTGTGATCCTCACGGCAGGAAACGAATTATATTACCCTATTACGTTTTAATTTTACTTTATCGTTTTAATGTTGTATTTGTAATTCTAGACGAACGTTTTTCTGATCGGCGTTTGCATATGCGAGGCTTCGGCGCTAACGCACGTGTCGACCGCAGAAAATACACTCGGCTCGACACACATGCGATTCGATCGGTGGTTAATGCGACTTGACACACCCTTCCTCATCTCCGAGCGACTGGAACGTCGAATAGAGTAAATTCCTGAGTCTGGGCGATTGAAAAGCCTTCATCGTTGCAAACCGCCGGCAAGTCGCAGTCGCATGGCTAATGATCACGATCGATTTGATAGCTCGCCTTGACCGCAACATCTTACCAACGAGACGATAATGGTAAATGGACGTGAACATTTTATTTTCTGCGGTGATAAATACATTTCTGTGGATTCGAACGTGGTTACGCAGACTATCTTTGTACAATGGTTGTAATTAAGGCTTTATTTGTATCATAAAACTGATATTGTAGTCGCATTCATAAAATATAATATCTATAATTAATTAAAAATACAACTTCTTTCAAATTAAACTAATTATACCGTCTTTAATTAATATTTTCATGCCCGAGGTAAAATTTCTTATTTCAACTGATATTGTTTAAAACAGGTCAAATACGACTTCCTATACTTCTTTTTATCCTTGTACATATAATATCTACTTGTATAATATAACTATAACAAGAGAGATGTGCCAGAATCACGCCAAATGGAAATCCGTAATATCTGCCTACCCCTCTGGATTACAGGCGTGAATGTTTATGTTATGATAACTAATCATACTTTGTATATATAATAAATATTGTTTCAAAATGTAACTAAAACTTTTTATGATCTTTCACAGCTTAAATATAAAAACATCTCTTGTCTTATCAAAACACTAATATCTAATTTAGAGAACCTGTTGATAAGTTCCGTCATCAATTAAATAAGGAAGATTGAGTGTCAAAAATTTAAAAAACATTAGTATAAATCAAGACATCTGTCAGCTAGATACTATCTTAAGGTTTGACGGTGATTCATCTTCGACTATACCCGTAAAGTCCGATAGCTGTGGCTGCGCATCGATCATAGTTTTGTTCACTCCATTGATAAGATTAACAACCTCCACGGATAAGCTATGAACGGAGTATAATTTGATGAACTCATTAGAGCGTTTGTTAATTAACATTTTATTATTATGACTATATATTCTTAAACGAAACATTGATTTATGTTTAACTTATAGTTAGTGGGATTTTAAATTAAACAATACTTATAAAGGCTCAATCTACATATACATAGTATAAAACAAAATTGCTTTTTCCGCTAACTCCTTCTAAACTATGCAACGGATTTAAAAACGGTCTTCAAAATCGTACGGATAATTTATTCTGGATTTATCTGTAAATACATTATAATTAATATTTAGTAGATAGGAATTAACACTATATTTGGGTACCTCCAAAAAAAGCGCCAAAAATTTAACTTTAATGGCTTACGCAGGCTAAACAATAAAAGTACGTAGCGGCATATCCCTATCTACTATGGCTGTCTCACTAGAACGATTTTTTTAAATCAATTAAAATTCTTTTTTCTAATTCAGTTTTAATCACTATCCAAATAAACGCGTTAATTGTTCTGAACATTAAGTGTAGGTTATACTTGCCAATTGGCAATTGTATAATTGTCAATTGTTATTGATTGTAAGTCATTTTGAGTAATAATTTAGAAAATATTGAAATAATTAATACCAATTGTAACCGAAAAATTCAACAACTGCCGCAATACAGATCTTCGCGGGCCGGGCGCTGTCGTAGTCATATAAAGTCAATCAGTCCCCGCATCTGAAGGTCGATTTTCATACAGTTTTCACTAAGACACGGGGATTCAGAAGGATGGATTACGTATACAATTTGTTAATCTATGAGGTTAATCGCCAGTGGTAGAACAGAAAAAAATCTGCAAAAATATATGCTTTGACGTACGTGCGAAGCGGGGCTAGATTAAAATATTATAGAAAGTAATTTAACAGGTAGTAGACCTAATTTTACTCCTTTTCCCCTCCTTTTCCTCTTCTAATAAGGAAAGAATGGGAACGAAAAGAGGATTTTACAAGGAAGGGAATGGATAGAACGAAAAATGAAATTCTCTCTGTCTACTGTGTTCTTTGTCTATTAAAGGTACGCAACGCATCAGCAACTCGCAAATGCTTGTTACATGTGGCTGGCTATAGGTAATGGTCACTTAGGTGACCGTTTGCTCGTTTGCCACCTTCTTGTATGAAAAAAATGTTTACTAAATTAACGTGTCTTAAGGAATATTTTATCATATTTATCAAATGTGACAATTTCAGTGAAGTATCTATATAGTTTTTCGTTTAATTGTAAAGAGATAATGTCAACGTGTATATGGCTTTTACTCTTATTTATAAAGATTAACATATAAATAAATTATCCAATGTAATACAAGTTCCTTTTTTTATTTTCTCTGACACTGAATATGCCAATCAGCAGAAAAAGAATAAAGATAGTTATAACAGAAGTTATAAAATATATTTAGAATGAGAATTAATTGTTTTTATTACGACATTTAGAGCTGGTACTGAGGTGCGAGTGTAATTAAATTATTATACGACACATAACAAGGCGACGGTACGCTACAACGGTTTAAATATATCGATGAGAATGTGTTCATCAAACATTTCTAAAAAACGAGTAAACAAATCGGATAATTAACGCAACAGAAACGCGCGCATCTGTTGTGGACACGTATCCGAACGTCACACAGGAACAGGGAGTTTGGCGGAAAGTAAACAGAAAATATAATTTACAAGCAATTTGGCTCCGATATGTCCGCAATCAAATTGTCTCGTTAATGCTCGGCGCGCTATCAAAACATTTGATTTGTGGCCGCGGCGTAGGGTTGAATGCGGTTATTTAGCCATCCGATGGTTGACTTCGTTTGATGACCCTTGGTTATGTTCAATCAATTATGCATACGTAATATAATACCACGATTCATACAACTCATTGCTTGTTAAGTAATTGCGACGTGCTCGTGCCGCGAGATGACTTTTTGTTATATTTGATGAGACAAATTTTAATTAACAATAACAATATGACATATATAGATATAATAGGCGAAAAGTGTAAATACAGAAATTATTTGCTGTCCGAGTCCACTAAAATTAACACTAGAAAAAATAGTAAAGTAAGTTGGGATTCTTGGGCCAAGTAATGGTAACGGTTATATTGTTAAAAAGACACTATTTTATATTTTATTTTTTGTATAGATACCTGTGGGTTGATTAAGAAGCGCGTTTTGTTTTTCTAAGCATTTGAGAAATTTATACTTTAGTCATTTGAGCTTGTACAAAAGAAGAATAAGACAAGAAAAAGCTGTGGTGCAAAAGCCAGTGGAAGCATCGGTGAGAATTAAGGTTAAAATTGAAAGAGTAAGTGATACGATCGGACCCTTTAATGGCCAATACTTGACACATAAATTTTCGATTACGAAGTATAATAAATGTAATATTGATTTATATAACATAAGTAATAATACAAAAAAATGTAAAAGCACACGGAGGAAGCTTCAACCTGTTACAGGACTGTTCATATCGTGCTACCGCGATTAATGCGCCCTCACACTCGGTGCGGAGTCAGCGGGCAAACATTAGAATACTTTTTATTCGCGTTTCTGATTCCCCGCGAATTCGCATTTGCATAACACAACGGGAAAAGGTCAGAAAGCGAACCGAGTGGCAAGTGTGCGACTGGATGCTCAATCAGCAGTTTGAAGGCTATACGCGTTCACAACTGGTGTAGTACTGGCTTGACTTGAAAGTCGAGTAAATTTAAAGCAAGCAGAAACAAACATGTTTTTAATATCATAAGAATATAAGAACGGCATATTGTGTTTTATTAAGTAGAAATCCATATTTTGTATCTGGTACTTTTTATAATAAGATTGTGATAAACATAAACCATAATAAAATATTGAAATAAAAGTTCATGTTATTAAA
>DWLR01005787.1:0-10631 GCA_018246295.1 Papilio alexanor hazarajatica
ATATATATATATATCGAGTCTGTATGGAGTTTGGTTGATTTGTACTTAATTTTGCTCTCCGTTCCTTAGGTGTAAATACATAGGCCCTTTAACGGATGTAAGCTTTTGCTATTTGTACCAATAGTTGAAAAATCACTTTGAAAAAATATAATGCAATCTAAGTTCAAAGCTCGATGTGGCTCAATATGGATATGACTAAGCTATCTCTAATAGGGTGTCATGATAGGGTTGTTTCCTCCATTTCCAATTATTATATAATACGTTATATAATAATTGGAAATGGAGAGATATATTATATATATAATACGATAAATCTAACAGCTGTGTCGATTTTAACAAGATGCATATTTTTGTTTTGAAATTTTAAATAAAAGTACTTTTTAAGGCTCATTTTCGTTTTAAAAAGATTCCCTAGATCCTTTGTAGCTTGTCACTTTAGACTTAGTTTAGTAGTAAAAATCGCACAGCAATTGACACCTTTGTTTACCCCAATGATGTTAAAAGACATGCAAATTTATTCTTAATATCACATTTTTTTTTCTAAGAACTACTAACACGGCTGTAAAGTACAATACTCAGAATTCTAATAATTTATAGCTATACGAGTACATCAGTTTTCTTAGTTTATAAACGATTACTTTCCTGGTTGAAGATTGAGACCATCAATCAATAGTACGTGAATTCACAATGTATCATGAGAATTCACAAAGTGCTCAAGATTATTTTCATATCTTGTATTGTTGGGGATCATATCATATTTCTATACAGTCAGCTGTACATAATGATCGCATAAATTTAATTGTATTCAACTCACAAAAAACATTGTGCATATGATCTAAAAAAGCTAACGAGCACTCAGCATATTCTGCCGAAGCTTGCGCCCAGCAGTGGACAACCAAAAGCTCAAGTGTAGGAAGAACGAACTCAACATCTAATATTGTTTAAATCGGCCAAAAACTGAACAGCGTTATAATGGATAAAAAAAAATATTTTTTAATTTTTATAAAAAAAATTTGAGGGGCCCTTTGCCCCCTCCTCCTGTATCCGCCAATGCCAGATATTGTGTTAGATGTTAAATAAATTACTATGACCTCGAATATCTCTAGTATTAGTGCAACTAAAACGAAATATTTTGTGGTTAAGTGCTAAATATTTGGATACTAAGTTTATTTCATTTAATAAGGACCATCGTAATGACACATCGAAAAATTCTCATAATTCTTTATTAGTAAGCCACGTTAAAAGCATTTGTTACAAATAAATGATCATTTTATAAAACAAGTAATTTTGCCTCTACCGTGTCTTGTTTCGCCGTGTGAATTACAAACTTCAAACTCCGTCCGTTCTTTTAATGTTATTATTTGACATAACATTTAACTTGACTTTAACAAGACAGACGTTGACGTCACCTCTTGTGTTCGTTTAAACTAAAAAGAAATAATACTTTACTCATCTAACCATAGAAAAGAAAGAAGTAATTTTTATTAACCGAAAAAAAAACAGAAATACATTTGAATGGTATTTTAAAACAATTTAAATTGATATAGCGATAAACCAACTAACCATCACAAATGTAAGAAATTAGAATAAAATTTGTGTTTAATGTATTTCATTTCGGAACTCATTTTTGGGGCCCCTGATACGGTACGGTGCCTCCGCGTTCGTAACGCCTTGCGTAAAAAGAAAGGAGTCGCGTCTATCATTATATTGTTGCGAGGTAAGCAAGCGCAGGCGCTTCGTGAGATATTTATTCTGTCAATCAAAAAAACTCCTTGTACATACAAAAATAAGGTATAAAATACTCGCCTCATTTGAAATTTTTGTACACAACTGTTAAGGTTAATTTCGAAGTACTAATATTGTCAAAGATCATCGTCTCCTTGCCTTTTTTCACCTATGTAGTATACCTACAAATACTACTCTTCCATATCTCTTGGACTCTATTGTAGACCATACAATGACTGGTTTTGGTTGTAGTTTTTACGGCTGGCCGCCTGCCTATTGCCAACCTTCCTCGTTATTCCTCTTCTCCTTCCTACAATTTCTAAATAAGGAAGTCCAACCCCTCACTCACCGGTCGAAACACATAAAACGTCTACTTAACCTTCTGTGAAGCCGTGGTATTTCACCGATCGAGAGAGCCATTCGTGCAACCGATGTTGCACGAATGACTCCTCTACCACTCTACTTATGTCAACGATCTTTTTATCATTTTAAAAGCAACATTTGGGACTAAATGTGTATAGAGACTATATGCCCTTAGGTTATATTTTTTACCTATACGTTCAAAAAGGCGCATGGCTTTGTGTAACATATTTTAAGATATTATTTTGCAATTATTTTATAATTTAATTTTATGTCATGAGAGGTACGCTTTAGAATATATCGAAATATATATAAGAGTATACTCTTAAACTTCAATGTATTAGTTTTAGTTAAAAGGCAATTATATCTTAAACTGTAACAGATCTGTCACTAAGTGTCCTACTAAATCACTGAACACCTTGTACCAATGACTTTTTTATATTTTTATAAAAGAAGGGGGCAAACGAGCAAGCGGTCACCTAATTAACCGCTACCCATGGACATCTGTAATATTCATTTACGAGTTGCAGATGCGTTGCCTACCTTTAATAGACAAAGGAAGAGATAAACAGAAAAATGGGCATTTCCTTGTCCTATCCATCCCACTCCTTGACAAGTCCTCTTTCCCTTCCTACCCTTTTCTAATAAGGAAGAGGACTGAAATTAGGCCTCCGCAATCTCACTTCCAAGGCGAAACACGATAGATTCTTGTGTTTTTTATATATATATATATATATCTCCACCCCAATTAATAAATAGGCCTGAAAAGTGATGGATAAGACGTATCTTACATGTAGTGGCTTCTGGCTTCAAGGCTAAAATAGCATACTCGTAAAAAAATATTCTTGCAAAAAGATAGATAATTGGATTTCGGTTGTCAACCGTATAAAATTTTGTTGAATAATTAAGGTACAGCTATAATTAAATGAAGTTAAAATATAAATCTTGGTAAAATTTAAATCTTGAAATAACTGTTTGAAATCGAAAGTTTTTCATATCTATTAAAGAATCAACGGGCAATGCACGTTGAATAAGTTAAATCTCTGCATTGTCATGGTAAAGTAAGCCATATGACGTCATTTATAACTTCTAATATCCATAAATGGGTTGGGCAAAGATGATTTTAGTGGTGTTCTACTAAGTATCGATAGTAAGCACGACTTGGTAATGATCGATGACTGGCATAAGCCAGGACACCCACATGAACTTCTTAATGGATCTATTGTGTGCTGGAATAGTCAAAAACGATTTCAAACATTAATGCTAAATTTTAATATGATATTGTGTGTTGATTTCTTTTATTTGTTTATTATTACCTATTTATACGTGACGTTTATGTTGAAAATTATATTTTATGTATAAAGTCTAATAATTTATATCGAAGCCATAGACGACGGATTGTATTCAATCTTTTTATGGAATGTTCATATTCTGCTATTTAACTTAAATTATCTGTAATTAAAATAGATTTAAATAATAAATATTGTTTCCTCCAGCCAATAAGTCTTTAAAGATATTAGTCTGCAAAACGTTTGATACCTACATTTAATCATCCAACTGAATTTATCTGATGTACATATGTACTTTTTTTAAAACATTTTTGGAGCACTTTTACAGGTGAAAACGAAAAACTGTTGTGATTTAAGTGGCCCAACAAAAATAAAACAATCGCATATTTCTGTTCAAATTACTTCATTGGGAGCATACTTTCGTATATTAAATTGAGACTTATTACTCTCATATACAGGTAGATTTAAACAGTGTATACCGTAGATTGAGAGAGTTGTTTTTAACGTAAAAACTTGATATTTGTAATATAATGAATGATTATGCTAAAAGCCAGGCAATATTGAATCTGGGGATATTTAAAGATAAGCTGCGACCATAACAATGGTAGAGCCAGCTGAATCAGCTGTTGTTATAATGATCTAATTTTATTGTGGAAGTAACATGACGACGCAGAACAAGTGGTGAGTATTGGTAAACAGGTATTGATATCCAAGATTCTTGTTAGGGTAGGGGATAAATGGCTGAGGTTTATGTTTAACAAAGTAAAAACTTAGTAAATACCTATAATCAAACTCACATTAAAGTTTGATTTTTTTTTTTGTGAATTTGATATTAAGATTCAAATAAGGGGCAATTTCGGTGATGGAGGGGGTTGCTCAAGCATCTTGCCTTCACCTCCGTGCCGAGTCCGCTCATCTACTGAGCAACAAGTTACCTTCTACCATCAAAAGATAAAAATAGTGTTGGCCGATCTGTAGATTATAGTAAAGCATTGAAAACTTTTAAAATAACCGTCGAATATTAGGACAATACACCTTTTCATGCTAATATATGCTTAAATTTTAAAACAGTTCGAAGAATTAAAAATAATTACCACATAAAATCATATGTTTCATTTGTACTCATGTTACCACAGTTATCACATGTGTTACTTACAATATTTATAGACAAATTGGAACATAAAAAACTCATGAATATGCGCTATATTTAAATATATGTGTAATATTTTTAGAAAGTGTTGATAGCGGGGCTAATGAAATTGTTTACCTACATTACTCATGTTTACGCACTTGGAACAAACGGCCAAATGTCTGTCTTATTACGCAACCTTAAATTTACTTGATTTTTAATTATGATAATTTAATTACACTTGTTTTAACATGCGGTTATACTTGTGCTTATTATTTATACGTCAACTTATAGCAACACTTCCAAACTGTGTTATTTAAGTACTAATGCTAATTAAAAAATATATGTATGCACAATTTAAACAGAGTAATCGACTTAGCACACATTTGTGTGCATGAATAAGTCTGTTTGTCTTGAGTCTGGATGTAAAGATTACCGGAGGACGGGCAGCAGTGTCCTTTTCTTAGTACGGTGGAACATACTGCGATCGCCAACCCGCCTGCCAAGCGTGGCGGTCACAGCACATTTCCCCCCAATAATGCGATCAATGGGAGAGGCCTATGTCCAGAAATGGACGATCATAGGCTGAGATGGATGACTGATGGAATCGACCTAGAATATAGAAATCCGATATCGATAAATAATGAAGCAAGTTTCATTCAGGTGAACGAATTTTTTTTAAACTTAGGGCGTCTCTTGTCTGATAATGTATTCAAAATAATACATCAAGCCAAGACCCACGTCGATTAAATCTTACATAAAACCGATAAAAAAATAGGTAACGAGACCACTCATAATACAGGCGTAGAATAGATAGGTAATTCCACAGTATACCTAGGTACAATAGAGGTGTTATTACTTCTGCTTTTCGTTCTACTGTTCGGATTCAATAATTTTATATCCACTGCCCTCTCTAATCTTCAATGTCCCTTTCTCCTTTCTTATAAAAAGTAGCAACTCACCCGCAACTATTCAAGTTGTTGCGGATTTTAATAAGTAGCAATGGTCGCTGCAATCTAGCAGTTCCTCTACGTGATAAGGGAACTGCTTGTACAAACAAAGGGTTTCTTATTAAAAAAGACGCGAAGATAAAATTGAACATACAACACCTTGTATTGTACTCCATGTATATACACCATGTATTACTCATCCAATTGTACTCCATAGGAGTCTCGGAACACATGAACAATTGCGAAAGTCTACGTCCAGTAGTGGACGAATTATAACAATAGAAGAGTCCGCAACAATAACATAGGGCACGAATGGCCCTCGCGACTGCTGAAGTACCACGACCCCACGAAAGACAGGCGTGAACTAAAAGTATTCAGCGTTTCGTCTGATGAGTGAGGTAACGGAGGCCTAATTTTAGTCCTTTTTACTTTCCCACCTTTTTCTATTACGTAAAGGATGAGAAAGGAAAGGGGATTTGACGGGGACGCGATCGCAGTATGTTCCACCGGACAAAGAAAAGGATGCTGCTGCCCGTCCTCCAGTGACCTTTACATCCAGAATCAAGACAAACAGACAAGTTCAAGCACACAAATGTTTGTCCTGGGTGGGAATCGAACCCACGATTTGCGGCGTGAGTCCGCGCATCTTAGTGAGCTCACCAACCGGTCCATCATTTTTTTTAAATAGTTAATTTTAATAGTCACTTCCAGTACACACAAACACACACACGCACATCTCGATAGATCATTGATCGTGGCACGAGATTCAGCTAGCGTCATGTTGACTAGACCAGACATGAACTCCCCATGTTATTCATCTCTCATTAATCGAATTAATGGGGACGTTTTCATCTGCCTCTAATTCATCGTTAGACAACAAATCGATGAACGTTCGTAGAGTGCGGGCCAAAAATTTGTTTGTAGTTTGTGTAACAATTTTTTTTATAAGTTTTACGTTGAAATTAAGTTTTTTGCAGTTTTTTACAATAACTATTCGGCTATTAACATAAGATGTAATTGTGGTCAAACACAAAAAATATATGGGAAGTTTGTACCTATTCATTACGATGTCTAAACATACCGTTATATCAAAATGTTTGGCCAAAAATATTACGTAATACAAACGAAAATATTGATTAATTTCATCATTTAATAAAAAGCGAACAATCGTCTCAACCGAACAATCGTAATAGCTTCATTCAAAAAAACATTATGTATATTTATATTCATATGCACATCGGATTCGCAGACATTATCGAGCTTTACTACATTCGCAATAAGGGCAAAAATCGTATCATGTTTTATTAATAATCACTAAACCGAGTTTATACCCTTCGTTAGACACGTCGTTATGGACGTTATGATAACAGAGAAAGGGTCGGGTTATTCTTTTAAAGGGGTGTTATTAAAACTCATTTAAACGAGTAACAGTAATATACAAAGAATTGAATTGTAAACTGTTTGGCGTAAAGACTAAATGATATCCTTCGATCAGAACACTCCTGGTACTTGACGAATAAGCACCCAGTCGAGATGGTGAAATATTTTGTGTTTCTCAAAAATCGCACATTATTATATTTGTCTGACAGGAAGACACGCGTACATACGTTTGTTTGTCTGTTTCATCGGTTGGATTTAATGAGTGAGGTGTATAGATGGGACGTATATATACATGAACAGGTTTTGATACTAGGTTTCACTCAACACTCCTAAGTATGAGTATCATGGGACCAAACGAACGAGTATCGAGTATTTAGAAGTATATAATATAATACTTCATAAGTATTTCGTTTAATACTCTAGAAATATTTTGTTCTCGGGAAAAATGCTGCACTGTTTAAGTATTTAGTATAAGTTTAGTATAAGTAGACTGACCGGTTACTGCAGTGGTAAGATGATTGCCTTTCATGCCGCAGGTCTTGGGTTCAATTTGGGAATCGAACCCAGGACAAACATTTGTGTACATGAACATGTCTGTTTGTCTTGAGTCTGGATATAAAGACCACCAAAGATCGAACAGCAGCGTCCTTTTCTTAGAACGGTAGAACATACTGCGATCGCCTACCCGTCTGCCACGCGTGGCGATTATGGCACATTTTACCCTCAATGATGCGTTCAATGGGGGAGGCCTAAGTCCAGCAGTGGACGATAATAGGCTGCTGTGGACCACCACAGCGAAACACTTCTATAATACAAAATACTTATACCATAACTACCAAGTTATGGTATAAGTATTTTGTATTATAGAAGTGTTTCGTAGTTTATAAGTCTATAATATTGTATATAAATATTGAAGTGTAGAAGTATGTAATATTGTAACTTGTGGGTTGTTTTTTCATATTCGGAGAGACTAGTTTTTTTCGTCGTCAAGTAGGACTTAGAGAATTTTTTGGTTTTGGTTTGGAGGAAATCGTGTTCCACTATACATAAAAGTGATACTCTTTAATACTGCTAGGAACTAATATTTGGAACGCGTATTTACAAATACTCATACTCGAAATACTAAGAACGCAATTTACCCCACCCCATTTCTAGTGAGGTGTCATTCGATTCATATTCTTTCCCGATGTGTCATTGGGACACAGTCCGTGGAATATGTCAAAATATATAATATATATACTAAAAATAGTTAAATTATACGTTGTTTATTTTCTGGTCTGGTTGCTCAAGATGAACAGAAATTGACATAAATGAATATATGTCATTGATATGACCCATGACATACTAACATATGTTAGCATATGTCATTAATTATAAATGTCAATTTAATTGTATTAATTGTATAAATCATTTTCCTTATGTTTTTATAGAAATCCCTTAATCATCGATAATGTATTTTTAAAGAATGTATTCAATTTAAGTAAAACTTAAAAAAGAAAACAATAAAATTAATATGAGGACTAATCGGACGAGGTCCCACTCAGCTGGATAATACTCCCCGTGTGCACAGAGTAATGATAAATCATTGAACGACAAGCAATATAGCGTAATACAAGCATTCCACAAATTCAAAGGCGCATACCTCGAAATGTTCAACGTTAATTATATCATACTTACGTTCATTAATCATTGGATTTAACAAAATTTATTTAGTGGTGCGCTACGTGCATTAATAATTTGGACAGTGAAATGTTTATAACTTATAATAAATACAACATGACACGGAGTAAAGCAAACAAACAAACAATGATCGCCACCCGGGGAAGGAAGCGCGTGCCGTGGATTAGATGCATTTTCATATCAAAGGGCCTCAGTTTCATGAATTGCTTGGGATTGGGGCGCGGCGTAATGTCTTTCTTTATTTGACGTGCTGCGTGGGAGATTTTAATTTGTTGCACTTTATGTTTAATCGTATTAAGCGAAATTCATATCTTTTTTTCTCTCTTGCGTTTGCCCTTTCTCTTATCGTCGCTTTGCATGACCGTTTGTTTGATTTGGTCTCATGTTTTTAAATTGATTGTTCTCAGTTTGTTGTTACAATTTATTATATTCTTTTTTTGGTTTGTCGTCATTTCCTTTAGTTGAATATCGAGTTATTTTTTACATTTGTTTATTTGGTTTTTATGTATTTTTGGACGATGACTTAGTCAAGATACCGTTTTAAAGGTACAGTTATTGAAATCGATTCTCAATCGGAGCTAAGTTAGTAATTTAATCTGGATACATTTGAATTCTGAAACTCAAATTGATAAATGTAAGGCAACTTCCATCAACACCTATAACGATTAATGATTGAATGCGAAAATAGACATAGCTGACTTTTAAACCCAAGGTCTATTAAAAAGATTTTAAAACTGATTAGTAATAGTCCTAAGTTTGAATCGATGTTGTCATTTCTTATCGTTATACATTCGCATCGAGTTCGATGTTAACCGGGCGAGCGGGCGGTAGCCCGGAGACGTTATTCCGGGCGCGGCGTTTCGCGGACCACCGGCATTCGGCATTGTCAGATTTGTTCCCGTTTCCATGAATTTTGTATATTCAACAGCATAAGGCCAGTTTCTGGGTGAGTGTGTTTGTTTGTTTTTTCCTACCTTTTTTGTACGTAAACTCACTTGATTTATCCCCGCCCATTAGGTCACGGTGAGTAATGCTGCGACGCCGGACCGGCCGCGCTCCGGGGCGTCCGATACATTCGCGTAGATAGCGGCTACACGTGTTGTCAACTTGTACATTTTCATCCGAATACGGGGTATATATTTGATAAATTTTTACTTAACAACATTAGTCCGGTATCTCGATAATCGCGCGTTTTGAAGGTGTCGGTTATTAAATCCAACGACGGGTGTTCCCAGCGCTTAACAGGCTTTTATGGCGCTAGAGAATCTTGTATATTTTTGGTCTATATTGCAATGGATAGCAAAAAAACCATGTCAGTTCATTTTCTTAGCCTAATGTCTTTTAATAAATATTTGGTAAATAATATTGTATATCCCCAAATAAGAATAAATTTAATAATTATACTTGTTTGGTAATAAAATCTATGTAAACAATCTTTTAATTTTTGTACCAATGTTCGTTTGCTGATTAACTAGTACATAGATTGCTAAAATTTATTAAGTTATAAGTATATACGTAAGGTAAGTTTAACAACCTAATACTGAATTAAGTATTTGAATTTCCCTTAATTAACACATATCTTAAATGTGCATGTGGTATGTAGTTAAAAGATCAATACACGATAGGCCTTTATGAATATTTCATAGTTGAGAACTTGTTTATAATATAATATTTCATTCATAATAGTTCATTTTAGTGATTTTCTAGATTAGATTAAATTCGATCAGTTGAGGGTGTCTAACGTCGCCAAAGACTTTAGTAATTCTGTCATAGATTTCTAGCTTATTTTTTTCTTGTAGAAGCCGGTAATTTTTAATAACTCATAACTAAACTAAAAATCACAGGTAATTAATTATCAGTAAAACACATGAATACAAGAAAAAAAAATAAAAGATAAGTGTGAATTAAGTGAAACTCAAATACTTAATTCAGTATTAGGTGTTTAACCTTACCTTACGCGGGCAAGACTTTATAAATTTGAGCAACCTACATATGTATATACCAGTTCATCAGTTATTACATATGATTTTCGAAATATCTCAGATGAAAACTGGTTTAACTCACCATATTTATGAAGAAGGAAGCTGCGCTGCTATATATATATATATATATATATAT
>DWLR01005788.1:0-10629 GCA_018246295.1 Papilio alexanor hazarajatica
TCATACGCAGATTTAAAATATTTTGCAAATTATAACCTGTGTACAAAGTGGTCTCAAACTTTTGGCCGGCAGTGTAGGTCGGAAAATTCTTCGGAGCCGGAACTCCAGCGTATGTCGATTTTTTTAAACAAGTTGAGTTACCAGATCGGAGCTTCGTTGTTTAGTGAGTCGGTTCACTTAATAGACAAAAAGCTAAGTTCCGATCCGAGGTTAAGGAAACCGCAAGTACACGTCGCTCACGAGTACTCCATAGAGGAAAGTGACGACGAACAACAGAACCTAGTCTCTAAAAGGAAGGGGAATAGGACAAAATCTGTTGACGCAGTAGTAGAAACCACGGCGGCTTCCGTCAAAGAAAAGCCTACGTTCGGAAATAAAAACTATGCTGCGTGTAAAGGTTCTCACGGCACAGTTAAATGTGAAAAATTCAGGAAATTAAGTGTTAGGGAAAGGTGGAATTCGGTGAAGCATCATAGGCTTTGCTTTTTATGTTTATCCGGAAATCATAGACGCGAGACCTGTCGTCACCGTAGGTGCGGCGTAGCGGGTCGCGAGTTACAACACCATTGCCTCCTGCATTTTGAATATAACAATCAAGATTCTTCCGAATCGGCAGAAATAAAAGAGGCTAAAATTTCCACCATTAACACCTTAAATACTGTTTCTCAAACTTATTTGAAAATGGTGCCGGTAGTATTGTACGGGCCCAAAGGAAGAATGTCCACTACGGCATTGTTAGATGAAGGATCTATGACGACTCTTATCGAGGAAAAATTGGCGCTTAAAATTGCACACCCCGGTCCGTGTGAATAATTTACAATTTTAGTTTAAAAATTACGCATAAAGGGGATCGGGGAAAAAAATCAACGATAGCAGTTCATTTAAACTAAAGTTGAAAATTAGAGGAGAACATTCCAATGTTTTGGAGGGGCTCACAGCGCAAACGATCACAGCGTTGAATCTTGCACCGCAGGCCGTTAGCCGAAATGTAGTAAGAAGATCTGAGTAAGTCCACGATTTTAATTAGTCAAGCTAACTGGTCTTTGATTGTCACGCGCAAAATACGGGCAGGAAAGAAAAGTCTTCCTGTCGCGTCGTGCACCAGGTTAGGATGGGTCCTCCATGGGTCTCACGGTGCAGATTTAAGTGAAAGGAGAGTAAGTACAGTATGCAATGTGACAAATGAAAGGTTAGAATGCGCGTTACGTGAACATTTTAACATCGAATCGTTAGGCGTTGTGCCGCGAAAACCATCCAACGATCCCGAAAGGAGAGCGTTCGAGTTGTTGGAGTCTACCATGCGTCGGGTGCCTGGCGATCGGTCCGAAGTAGGGCTTCTATGGCGTAGTGATAACGAACGTATGCCGGAAAACCGTCGTCAAGCGGACGTGCCACTCGACAACTTAGAGAAAAATCTAGGAAAGAATAGCGTCTCAAAGGAAGAATACATAAAGCAGATTAATAACTTAACTAAAAAGGGGTTCGTAGAAAAAGTGTTTAATACACCCACGTCGCCGCGGACATGGTATTTACCGCATTTCGCCGTAACGCATCCACAAAAAAAGAAATTAAGGTTTGTGTTTGACGCAGCCGCCCGAACAGTGGGCCGCTGTTTAAAGGACGCCCTGTTAACGGGTCCAGTCCTGCTTCAATCTCTGTTTGGCGTGCTGCTTCGCTTCCGAGAAGAAAGGATAGCGGTAATTGCAGACATTAAGGAAATGTTTTTACAAGTAAAAATTAGGCCGGAAGATAGAGATAGTCTTCGGTTTATTTGGAGAAAAGAAGGCGGGAGAAATGTAGAGGAGTATCGTATGACATCACTCATAGTTTTCTACTCGTCATCTCCATGCACCGCTATTTTTGTGAAAAATAAAAACGCAAAAGAATACGCGAGTAAATTCCCGGAGACCGCCGTCGCAACTGAAAAGAACTTTTACATGGACGACTATTTACAGGCGTTTCTCGACGAAGCGACCGCCGAGAAAATTATTCACGACGTTTACAAATTACATAAAAAGGCATCTTTCGAGCTTAGGGGTCGAAGTCTTACGCCATCTGGAAGACAAAAGTAAAAGCGAAAGTTCATTTTTAGGCGACCGGGATCACGCCGAGCGCACATTAGAGCTCGTGTGGTATGTTAATAGAAACACGTTAGGTTTCGCGAAGAACTTCCGAAACACACCGGCGGACGCGGTCGATGGCTTACGGCCCCCGACGAAAAGGGAATTGACTAGTGCTGTAATGTACTAACATTCGACTCGAATACTGATTCGACCCACTTGGGCTTGCGTCTCCCATAGCGGTTTTAGGCAGGGCTCTCATCTAGAGGACTTGGCGCGCGGGAATAGACTGGGACGGAGCTATTTCCGAGAACGTCAATATTTCATGCCAAGAATGGCTTTCACATGTTAAAAATCTAGCAAAACTAGCGATTGCACGTCCGATAATAAACGCATGCAATAAAGGTGAGTTGCACACGTTTACGGACGCAAGCGAAAGAACGTACGCAGCCGCTGTGTATTACGTAAGCATAGATAAAAAGGGTACTCGATACCCGACGCTAGTGGCAGCGAAAGCACGCGTCACTCCTTTAAAACCGCGTTTAGAATTGCAGGCGGGGTTATTAGGATGTCGTCTTGCCACGTCGGTAGCAAGCGAAATACAAAATAAGATTACCGAGCGCGTATTTTGGTCTGACTCCCGCACCGTATTATCATGGATACAGTCGGACTCACGCACCTTCAAACCGTTCGTGGCGCATCGCCTCGCCGAAATAGAAGAACATAGTAAGTCTTCCGAGTGGAGGTGGGTGCCCACAAACGAGAATGTCGCAGACGACGCGACGCGAGACGCACCCAACAACTTCAACGCGTCCCACAAGTGGTTCGTAGGACCGGATTTTTTAAAGAGAGATCCCGAGGGTTGGCCGACAATAACGGAAAAAATAAGGATGGAATGTACAGTTGAACATAAGGTGCAAAAGGTTAATATTCATAAACGTATAGAAACGTTAAATATTCCGCCTTATGAACACTTTTCTACGTATACTCGGTACGTACGGGCGACCGCTCGCGTATTACAGGCAATAGATCTTTTTAAATTAATTTTGAATAAATTAAATTTGGATAGGGTGACGGAGAGCTCGGCAAGAGGGAGCTACACTCTGCTGGATCCGTCGTACTTGATCGCTGCGGAAAAGTTAATAGTAAAAAATGCACAAAAGGATAGTTTTTCAGAGGAAATTAAATGCCTAAAAGAAGGCGAAAATATAAGGAAAAGATCGCGTCTGGCTCTTACGCCTGAACGGACGTATACCGTCATACATAAGTTTTACGTACGAAAAAAGGAAACCAGTAATACTGGACGGAAAACACGGAGTGACGCGGTTGATACTTGACGAAGCTCACCAGCGCTTCGGTCATGCGAACACGAAACTGTGATTAACGAAATACGTCAAAGATATTACGTAATAGCATTGCGTAACACTGTACGAAGCGTCGTACATGGTTACCAATAGTGCAGGGTGTATCGTTCAAAACCACAGGACGTACCGCAAGGAAACCTCCCCATCGAAAGAATAACACATAATACACCGTCGTTTTACAACACGGCGGTTGCTTATTTCGGACCCATGAACATAACAATTGGGCGTCGACACAAAAAACGGTGGAGCGTGTTATTTACGTGTCTGTCGGTGCGAGCCGTGCACATCGAAATAGCAGAATCATTGACGCCGTCATCAATAATTACGGCATTACTTCGATTTATAGCGAGAAGAGTAAAAGCCCGCCGTGATGTTCAGTGATAACCGAAGGAATTTCACAGCGGCCGATAAAGAATTGAGATTAGCGACACAGGAAATCAGCAGAGAAGTAGCGAGTGAAGCGCAACGTAAATATATTCAGTGGAAGTATATCCCGCCCGGCGCCCCACATATGAGCGGAGCTTGGGAACGTCTTATAAGATCAATAAAAACAGCGTTAGCGGCAACTCTAAAAGAACGAAGTCCTAAGGGCGAGGTGCTGCACACGTTGCCGTTAGAGGCAGAACACATTGTCAACTCAAGACCTTTGACTCCGTCGAACCAAGGGGACGACGAAGAAAGCCTGACGACCAATCACTTCCTCATAGGGAGGTCGAGCGGCGACCGACCACCGGGAATGTTTACTAATCGCGATTTAATAGGAAAAAACGCATGGAGTTTTTTATTTAATAGGAAAGAACGGTTCAAGTGTTAGCAGATCATTTTTGGTCCCGTTGGGTAAAAAAGAGGCGCGAACATTACGCTCTAAATTGCTATTTTTATTTATGCACCGATTTAGATCAAATAAAATTTAACAACTGAAAATAATTACTACACATTGGTGGAAACCGCATCCAAATCGGTTAAGCCGTTTCTGAGATTAGCGCGAACAATGTAACAGACAAAAATTTAAAAATCGTTGTTTGGCATGTTTGCATCCATAGCATCAGTAAATACCCCCTGTAATAATTTTGCTAATTTATATTCCATGTACAGACACCGATCGGTTACGATTTTATTATATGTATAGATGTATCGATTATCAGAAACCTAACAGAATACGCTGTCCGAACACAAAACGTAACAAAGTAATAAGCTATTACAAGACTGAAATAGGGTAAATATAATGAACTCCCACAATTTCCTAAAAATATGAAGTACTCATAATTAATTTAAAATAATAATAAGTCCAACAGACTATCCACCCATTGCACGTAGCGAAAGAGTACTAATCGAATGACACCTCACTCTTCAAAATCGTAGAGTATCGCACATACACATACATACATAACTGCAAAAAAAATTAACCTCCTGTCCATCCATCCATCTCACCCTATGATCATCCACTGCTGGATTTAGGCCTCCCCCATTCATCGCATCATCGGGGGATATGTGCCATAATCGCCACGCTTGGCAGGCGGATTAGCGATTGTAGTATGTTCCGCCGTATTTAGAAAAGGACTCTGCTGCCCGTCCTCCGGTGGTCTTTACATCCAGACTCAACACAAACAGACATGTTCAGGCACACAAATGTTTGTCCTGGGTGGAAATCGAACCCACGACCCGTGGTGTGAAAGGCAAGCATTTTACCAACGTCCGCGCCAACCCTCCTGTCAGTCTGGCAAAAAATGATTACATTAATTTTCCGTTTCAGGTTGGTGAGGTTCATTTTAAATATCTACGATTAACCCAATATAACGGATCGCCCCCAAATTTATTTTTATTTATAGATATTGTTATCTTTCAAGTTAAAATAGTATATTTTATTAAATACACCTATGACAACCGACTGTTGGAGGCTCTTTTTTTCAACCTTTTTGCACACACAAATAATTTTTGGTACAATTAAAATGGAAAAAAAGTTAATAAATTATTTCCCTACTTAGAATCAACAAACATTGGACTAGAAGTAGCTGGAGGAAGTTATCATATTTAATGTAATTAGTCAAAGGCTCGTTAAAAAGAACGTTAGTGGAACTAACTGGTAATCCAGTAGTAAAGTAACTATCACTCTCACTCTCTCTGGCAGGTCAAGCCCACTAATAAAATGCAGCTACAAAACGGGCGATGTAACAAAATATCTCTTTGTGTAAGACAGAAAACACAACATAAAGTTCGTGAGTGCTTTATCTCTTTTTTATTATAATACACATTTAATGTAAGGCAATAATCGATGCACGACAAAACCATAAATAATAAATTCAAAATTATTTTTTTTTATTTTTATTCTTTAGCTTAATACAATACTGTAAAGGAACAATATATTCATTATTTGTATCCGCAGATACTAAATATTTTTTTTGATACTTATGAAGTATTTTTGATTATTTCGGAGCATTGTAAGAGACGTCCCCGGCACGTCATTATTTTCCTCAAAAACATGAAATCCAATGAAAAATGGTATAGAACAAAAGCTTGTAATGTGTCATTATTTGACATAATTAGAATTGATATTAGTCTATGCATTCTCTGGGATTTAGTCTGTGCGCCAAATGTCACTCTCGCGCGAGGAACAAAAGCGTGCGAATAGAAATTTTATCATTTTATTAATTGATATTGAGCATTATTTGTGTGAATTATCTACTAGTCTTCTTGATTAAATAGTTCGACAATTATATATACACAATAATCAAGTGTAATTATAACTACACTGTTAACTAACCATTATGAATAAGTTCGGTGCTGTTTGTTAAGGAAGTGGACATTATACAGTTGCCAGATAGTGTTACGGAGAGTTTATAAAAAAGAAAAACCCAATAAATGCTTGATTATTTAAGAAGGATTTACAATAAATAGTGAAGATAGAAGACTATTTAAAATAAGTAATTAAAATTAACTTAAGGATTTTGATTGACTTGCTTGATGAAAGAGTTCGTTATTAATGGTATTATAAAAATAACGTTACAACATTTAATATAATTTATTGCAAACACATCGTTCCTCTTTATAATTTTAATAGATGTACCGACAAATCTCTATACTAATTAATTTCCTGGAATAAAATAAATTCTAGATGAAATTAGACTACGTCTATAGTACCACTATAGATTCCAGTTACGAGATAAATTAATAATCCCTCAGGGATATCGGATTATGCAAGACAAGACTAATGTTCTACTCTGCATGTTGCATAGGCTTACAATACTGTATTAAAGTGGTCGAAATCGACCGATTTGATACAGTATTAATCTGTCGATTTCGACCGCCGATTGGGTACAGTAGAGATACAATTATCACTCAATATTTAGTACTAATCGTGGGCCTTCGATAATAAAACCATCTCAAACTAGTTTTGAACTTGAAGGTCCCGTAGTTCCACCCTCACCTCATCTTTCCAACGGTCCTGGACGGCCAACTGGGCATCGGTCGCTCGGCTTCCCGCGTCGTACTGAAATACGCTCTCTCTCGAAAATAGCTCTAACCAATCGTTAGAGCCGTTTTCGAGATAGTCAATTAATCTTGTACAAGCAAGCTCGCTATATACGATTAGCATTAGATTTGATACAATACTGCTCTGAGGAATCGAAATTTAACAATCGCTAGAAATAGACATGGATACAAAACTAGCTTTTCTCCGTATAGATTCAAGATTTATTTCCACATTTTCAAAGAACTTTCCTTTCAAAGTGAAACCTCCAATTTCATCTACGAAAATACACAAAAGATGGCGCATATTTTTACAGTGTTAAAATACGGCGTAATTACTTTGAGATGTGTTTTATTCTATTACCTTACGCGTAATTTACAAGGCAAGTAAGAAATTACTCTTAGCCATAATGAAAAATTCTCGTCCTATCCAACCCAAGCAAATAAAAAAGATCTTAACCTAATGATAAAGCAACATTTTTTTATAATATACACTTGAAAGGCTCTTTCTTTGAATGGTTTTAAATAAAAATGTGAGCATTTTTTCTTTTCTTTGATATGATAAATTCATCATCTATTGTCCTATATTTATTATTTTTAATAGCGATTTTACTTAGTATTTAAATTTTCAATTATCTTTTTAATATATTTTTTTTAATTGATTATATTTGTTACATAATTAATTAGAAATTTCTTTTTTATAATGATCCGTAAAAGCTTATTTTCAAAGTAATTGTACGGATATAGTTGCAAAATTCTTTTTATTCTGTAACTTACAAAATAAATGCTCGATTTTCATAGAAGCTCGCTAAAAACGTGCCGCATAATTCAGTACTTGTGGAAACTCTCTCGAAACTTTTCTATTATCTCTAAGATTACAAAACTTTCGTACGAGAAAGGATTTACTAAAGTTCCATTAACCAACATAACTCACGTGGACATAAAGTAGAAATAAAGCTAAAAATAATCTCTTTCCAAGGTAGGACTTAAGGTGGATACCTCAAAAACGAATGAAATTGTCCACGGGATTCCCAAATCAAGAACAATTAAGACTGACAGTTTTTTTTACACCTACGGAATTAATTTTGTTATAATGGTATATAGACAAAACAACGCTTAAATAAAGAAAATTTTAATTTTTTTTTACAAATTTGAAAACTTGTACAAAATTTACACTGCTTAAAAATTTTAAGTTCACACTGGAAAAAGGGGAGAGTTATATATTTAATCATTAGTGATTACTGCATTGTTTCTTCCATCTTAATATAAATTTTACCTATCTTCATACTAAATACATCATTTTTTTATTTAATTTTTACTTAACCGACTTCAAAAAGGAGCTTCGTAATTCGCTTTTAATTTTTATGTTTGCAGTGCATAACTTGCACTTGTGAACCGATTTTTTTTTTTGTTGAGTATTATATTATTGTTGAAAAAATACTCTGAGTTTAATGGATTCATATTGGGTTGTAATGGTTCAGGTTGGGTATAAGTGACTTAATAACTTATAAATAAAATTATATAACTTTGAAGACGGTTTCTTTTTGGTATTTTTTTACGGATTATATACTAAAGCAAATTAAACATCATGTTTATAGTTAGTTTTGTGGGAGAACGACCAAGTTCTATTGGTGTATATCATGAAACTTCTTCAAAGCGAAGCAGTATGATTTTTTTAGTAATTTGTAAAACAATGACTTTTATTAGATAAGATTTCCATGTGAATATCCCGTCAAGTAGCAATTAAATTATCTAAGCTCAGTATTGAAGACTAACTCTACTTTTTTCTAAATAAATTGGCACTAAATAATGCTCAGTACACTATCTTTGGTTCGCAATCCAAATATATTTGATTAAAGTATGCTGAACTAAAACAATATAATACCCGACTGCAGATGGCCCTCCCGCCTTGTTCGAACATGTTTACGATGCCACTCTCCGCTAGATTGAAATTGTACAATTGCATTAAGACTGGAGTAAATATTCCAAAGCTGCTTGCACTTGAAAGATTCTCTTAAGTAAAAAGACGTTTTCAGAGTCGGTCTATTCCCTCTCGGTAAATAGCTAAATATTCACCACCTGCCTTATTACTGACATAATTATCTCGGCGAAAAATAGCGTAGTCTCCATAGCTTGAGTTCAAAAGAACTCGTATAGATTGAAATAAGTATTTTCATCATAAATGTAAGATGAACTAAATCGAATTCTCAAGGATGTAACCAAATAAGCCTCTTCATTAACTTTATTCCATATCGAAGGGTAAAAGATTAGATTTATCGTCCGAATACAATTTTAAGGATTTTTTATATAACGCGGGGAAGCGGGGGCCTAATTTTAGTCCTCGTCCCTTTCCCACCCTTCTCTAATAAGGAAGGGATAAGGATAAGAATAAGGAAGGGAAAGGAAAGAGGATTTGATGGGGAAGGGAGAAAAAAATATCCATTCTGTCTATCATCTCTGTCCATTTAAGGGACCACAACTGCATTTCGCAAATGTAATGTGTCTATGGTTAGCGGTCACTCTGGTTAATGCATGCTCGTTTGCCACCTTCTTGTATGAAACATATAGAACGCAAAGTTTTAAAAATACGTTGTATATATCTAAAATATTTGTGTAAGATTATTTCTTAGCGATCAAACCTTGATATAACTATGTAAATGTCTATGTAATTTTCACTTACTGCTATTTTTGAAATTCTGCTATTTAAGACGAATAAACTTTACATATAGATACTAATTTTAGCCTTGTAAAAACACAAATTCTATTTGTTAACTAGAATAATTACTAACACTACCAAGTTAGGAAAAATATATTTATCCAAGCTGAATTATTCGGTTAAATGAAAATTTCAATAGTCAAATAGTTTTTTGTCCATTTCCACACATGAAGATTAAACAACGATGTGCCATACATCCAGATATCTAATCAAAGCCCCGAAAAGTCACCAATCGAACACTTCATAAAATCCCACGTAATCCCGCAGTCAAGCGGCACGACTTGAAAGACGTTTCACGCGATACAAATTCAAAATCTCCGTATTTGTAATTTAAAAGATGACACACTGATGCACAAGCCGTGTACTTAATTCGTATAAAAAACTATGGTTAGTGACAATAAATTTTAATCTAACGTTGGTTAATAAAAATAAATCGTTATTAAAATTTAAATCTACAATTTTTACATTATGATTGCCATTATATTTATCGATTCGTCTACTGACAAATCGATAAATAATTTGTAAACTTTCTACTACAATTACTTAGACCTTAATAAAGTTAAAATATTGAAACACTTAATAAGATATAGACATATTAATTAAAACATTTAAGAAGACCCTTCGTATGTAATGTGTAACTTTATGACCACAAAACGATACTTCTTATAACAATCATGAAATAAACCTAAACGCTCACTTTGTTGACTTTAAGTAACAAAGTTACTTGAAGAGGCCGTTCAAATAGTTTTCTTAGCTTCGAGTTACTTTCGTCAGTTGCTTGTTGATTGAGTTTCATAGCCTTAGTTTCTTATTACGCTAAAACAAGCACAAACGTTGCCTGTTCAAAGAATAAGAAGTGAAGTAGGCAAGTAAAGTAATAAGACTAAATGCACTGAATATAAAATTACACTGTACTAATTATGTGACTCGCCTGATGTATTGTTGTCATTATGCACCTATTTACAATTACGAAAATTACGGATTTTTTTTGTCACAAATCATTTTTAGAAAAGAAAAAAGAAGG
>DWLR01005789.1:0-10629 GCA_018246295.1 Papilio alexanor hazarajatica
TTTGCGCGCTAAATCAGTACAGTGCTACCAACATGCAGTAAAAAAATTAGAACGACCTCTTTTACGCGGGTCTTTTTTTGACATATTCCCGATACTTTTTACACAGAGTAGTATAAATCCACTTAGTATGTTTAAAATGCGCATTTTTGGATCGTTTTTAAAATTTTGTATGATTTGCCTTTAGTGTTTTTAACGACGAGATTATTATAAAAATATGAAAAAGGAAAAGTTGCCGCTCAGTTTTAAAGTTTACCGAAATTTTTAATGAAGTCTAAAATGTTTGATACTTTTTTGACATAAATTTTTACATTCGTTGTTGGAGCTCGGAAACTTTGCTGTGAAAAATACGCCGGCAATAATTAACAAAGTTCGAAGGCAACTAAATTATTTAGTCTAAGTTTATTTTTATGTATCTGTTCTGTGAATTTTGCACTATAAACTTGAATTCTACAAATATGCAAATCTAATAATAAAGTTAATGAGAGAAAGAAAGTAAAATTCGTAATCTAAATTAAAATATTACGTAAATTGTATATTTAAAAAAAAATAGATCTTTTTTTGAATTTGTGAATGGAAATTATCAAATAACTATGCTTTATTTTATTACCATTGCCATGTCATGACTTTCTTGATATACAGGCTAGTTTTGTTGATAGTTATAGTCATGTTTTACGTTAAAAGTAATTATTTCATAAACAATGAAATAAAACTGCAAATGAAATTTTATTTACTTGCAGAATAACTTCTATTGAGATGAATTTATGGCAAAATATTTTTAAACTGTTCTTCAAAATACATACATTTCCACGTTAGTTAGATAATGACATATTACGCAACAATCACTAAATTAAAAAAAAGATAAATAAGTAAATAAATAGAAAAGATTACATGTTGCTTTGTAAAATTGTGAGTTTCCACAAAATTCCTACCTAGTTGCAAATAGCTAGGGGTAAATAGTGTTGTACAATTTTATAAAAAATAATAATAAATTTGATCATCTAAAGTTGTTGGAATAATAAAATGAAAAGTTAACATAAAAGTGCTATCTTAAGGCAATAAATTAGCCTCATTAAGAAAACACACGATGTAAATTTTTCAGATACAAGTTTATTAAAGCACTCTTAGACTGTTACGGAAAAACTATTAACGCGGTCTGTGTACAAAAAGTGAGTCGCTAGTGCTGTTCTCTGCATAGTAATGTATGTTGATAATTTATAACATGTAATTACAAACTAAATTACACTTAAGAGGTATGTATATATGTATATTCTTGTATATTCGTGTACCTGTACCACTCTGGACTACAAAACGAATGACACCACACTTCAAAATCGATCAAGCCCGCCGATGACAGGAGGGCAAATAGGAATGGACATATACAAACATACCCGCAAAAGAACATTTACCCCTGTCAGTCAGGCAAAAAGAAAGGGATTAAATAAATGATTTCATGTATCCAAAATGTATGAAAAATTCACTCATTTTGTTCTAGATAGTTCAACTCATGTTGGCGCGCAGTGCTATGTGTGCGTATCAATAAATGGTACATCTTTGACTTGTAATACTTTCAAAGATAATCTTGCAAGGGACATACATATGTAACTAAATATTAGGGTTGTGAAGGTAATAATAGTAAATATCAAAGCTGAGGAACGTAAAGAAAGAGATCCTATTTAAATATTAAACATTACACAGATGTACGACATTCTGTTAAAGATTGCCGATACGTATTTCAATCTTATGAGATACTTTTCTGTGATGTATATTTATCTCCGGTCGGATTACAAAGGACTTAAGAAGGCTCCCTTGATGACCTACGGAAAGGAATGGGGAATGGATTATTGCGGAGTTGACCTTTTTCCCAATATTCGAGATAAAATACTACAAATGAACGCTACAGTTACAATACGCGGCTCGATATAATTTATTTGAACGGAAATTTGAAGATTACTTAAAATCATTTCGTAGATCGCAGCGTGTATGATCAAGTCTAAACCGTGTACAAAATAACATAATATTAGGTTGATTTGCATATTTTCCTAATAATTTAAGAGAAATTTAATTTAATGTCCAAACTAATCGGTATTTCGGTATGTTTTATTATTTTATACCAATCATTATCCATTAAGTGAATAAATAAACTCTACTGCACAAAACTTACTATTCGTTTTGGCAATGTACCGTCTTAAAATCTATTTCGATCCTATATCTAGATAAAATAGAAAATCAGTCATGCAAGCCACGTTCATAATCCAAAATGACTGTGGAAGTCGTACGAAATTTAAAAACATTGATGGTTTTAATACGTAAGAAACTTTCAACGTCTTTAAGAGCTGTCTCCTATGGAGCGAGATAAGGAAAATGGTAAGAATTTAACTCTAGTGTTACACTCGCCGTAATAACTTACGGTATTATCTACGTGTTCTTTGAGTAATAGAACAAATTGATTTCCTGTCACTATGGACGTTTATATTATAATAATTGTAGCATGGTTTTTTAAAATGTTTAATGTTAACTACAGTTACATCTGTAAAGAGAAATTCAAGGAATGTGATTCGAATATCACAACGATAATGGAAGTCGCTGAATAAAATAAATGTCTATGAAACATTGATTAAATTAAAAGCATAAAAATAAAAGAATAAAAATTAAAAGCCCAAATATTAATCACAAATAAATTAGCAGTAAATATTATATCGTAATCTTCAGCCGAAGCGCTTCACCATCTCTTACAATGACTTTGAAAACTTCACAATCTTTTGTTTCACAGTTTAGTCACTTATGTTCTTTTAGAAAAGGTTTTTATTTTTTCAATCTTTCCTTTTATAGAAAAAGAGTGGCAAACGAGCGAGTGGTAACCTAAGTATCTGCTGTCCAATGGCATCCGCATGCATAACGTATCTCCAACTTGCAAGCACTTGCAAGTTGGAGATACGTTACCTACCTATAGGAGGAGGAGACAGAAAAATTACACAACCTCCTATCCGTCCCCTTCCCCATCAAATCGTCTTTCCCTTCTCACCCTTTCCTTATTAGAAAAGGGTGGGAATCTTTTTGGTCCTATACAAAAACTAAAAATATATTTTTAAAATCCTGTACATTTATATCTCTATGTCATTTTATTGAGTGAAGGATTTACTTTATATTAGAAAATGGATACAAAGCACCGCGTATGGCACACGTTACGTCTACAGGTAATTCTTAGTCTAGTTTTTGAGCTAAATATAGAACCCCCTTCAATATATCAGATTATCTTACAGTCATGCCTATTATCTTCTTACAAAAACTGAACAATATTTTATAACCCTTTTTATCCCACACAATAATATGCAGCCTAAGCTTTTGGACTAATGTGTTTTAGCGGCCATAAAAAGTGCAGATAACAAAACGCAAGCTGCGCCGCGACCACATTAATAATTTATCAGCCGCATGACGGCTGTTTGCTAATAAAGCGTGAATTCACGTTGGAAATATTAATAAAAGCTGCTTGCAGCCGGAACTTGCCTCGTCGGTACAGCGCCCCGCCGCTTGCCCGATGACAAATGGCCAGTTGCAACCTTCATTTAGTTTCATTTAAATTAAACAAGCAAATCAGTGAACATTCGAATCTACGACAAGAACAATTTGAAATATACCGGTCATTTTTTTTTTTCAATTTACCAAAGTTACTTCTGCGCTAAAAATGATTACAATGATCACTGCTAATGAATTAAGCAACCCAAAGATTACTTGTTAGAGATGACGCTTCTTTCTAACTAAAAAAGTGACTTCAAAAAGGCTCAACCTGTCTTCAAAAATAAAATTTAAGGTACTGTATGATTTTAAAAGCCTTATTCCACTGTATATAAAATTCTGAGAAATACACATTTAGTTCCCTCACCAATATAAAATATTAACGTTATTATGTTTAATTTGTGGCAATTTTATAAGTAATTTAACTTATTATAATTTTTAACATTAACATGTATTACTGAAACGCATCCAGGCGTCGCCGCCCATAAACAGACACTTAAGCAACGTGTATTGCTTGGTTATGTAATAAGATATAGTAGAATAAAGGTCAAGTATGAATATGTTCGTTAAAGACAATCCAAAGAAACCGGTATATTGTAGGGGTCAGACCGTCAATGCCCTAATTACTTCATTGTTACTTATAACTTATTTATTTCTAAGAAGCCGAAGGTACAGAATAACAATTTATACCTTAATTTTCGGGACGACGTAAGAAAATAAATTAATTAACACGAGTTTTCGCTAATAATTTCATGCTAGTCAGTAAGTAAATTAAAAAGAAGAATAATGAAATTCATGAGCGCACGCTTTTTGTTCCGAATCGCAAACCATACTGATTTATCATTCCCGTGATGGTCGACATTGCAAGGCGCTGTCTCCACCGGGAAATATATGGCCTCTTTGAAGCGCAGAAACATGGGTAATTTCATTGAATTTATGTACGTATCACGTTGAAATTGCGAGGTTGAAAATTTGTATATAAAATCGGGATAAACATTGTATCTTTTAAATAGAAAATTGTGATTGGGACGCCGATACGCGATTTTGAAATTGAATTTGAATATACACTCATATAAATACATTTTTAGATACAGTGCTAATACAGATTTTTCCAGTCATTTATGCTTGATTGATATATTTCAACGAGACGAGGAAGATGTTTACATAATGGTAAGTGACGTACCATCGATAAAGGGATTTGAAACTACATCGCATGCCTTCAAAACTATCACTTAGTAAAAGTAGTTTTGTGGGTGGGCAGATCAGGTAAAGTAGTAAATAAAAAAAAACATTTTTAAAACATATTTGAAAAACAAAATTAACAACATAAAAGTAAATATAGTATAAACAAATTAAACTAGCTATTTACATTTTTAGTAACACTGACACAAAGAACCACAATAAGACATAATGATTATTACACCCAACATTGCTGGGAATTTTGTTACCTTCCGCAGAATGAAACTGACACTAAAATAACTTTCGGAATTTAAAACTATTTTAGGTCGCTTCGTGATATCATTGGCTGTATACCCAATATTATGCCTGAAAATCCCCTCAGATTCAAATTATTTTAATTCGAATTATGTCGTGTTCATTTCATGAATATTTGGTAATATATTTTTCTATACGGAGTACGTTTTATAAATCGATATTACAATGTTGGCATGCATCGCATAAGCTACGGTAGCGGTCAGACGACTTATGATATTGCATTTGGGTGGCGGATGTAGCATATTATTTGTAATATTAGAGATACGATCCTGACTTCCGTTCAACAACTATATCTTTGGTTTTAAGTTCAAATTCCAAACATCCGGATGATAATATGATAAAAAATTATCATAATATGACAAAAAAAATCCTGCCTATGTCTTAAATTGCCTACCCAGGAGTAATCCTACCACTACCACTAGACCACCACACATTGCCCACTTCCAATTTTAACACGCACCATAACATAAAAACTTCAGTGTAATATGAAATTAGAGTAATTCACCTCTACGAGAATTTCTTTAAAGGAAAAAGGTATTTCGGTCGAAGAGGTAATACAAAAACAATATCAAGCGAGATGCCCTGAACAAAAGGAGGATATTTTGTAAACATTTTACTGCGTCCCAGCCTGTGACGATATTGTGGACGCTGTAGTTGCAAAATGGCAGTTTTTACTGCCTTCAACGCGACCGTTCTGTAATATTATGTCTTCCACGTAAACGCTGTTGCTATTTTTTTATAAAAGCAGTTTATTTTAAAGTTATTTTTAAGATATTACGATTAAGTATTTACGATTTTCAAATATTTTGTTATTTAATCCTCCTAAAGTCCTAAAGTCATAAAAAATTAGAAGAATTTGCGTCAATAATAATTAAAAAAGAAAAGAGGATATTTCTTAAGAGTTGTTTTCACACAACAATTGTAATTTAACCTTTTTTTTGACTACAGCACCGTTTAAACTAGGAAGTCCTATTCCTAGTTCTGTTCCCCCTAACGGGGAAAGGGATGGATAGCAGAAAGAAATGTCCATTTCTCTGCCTATTAAACGTGGGCGGCGCATCTACAACTCGCAAATGCTTGTTGCAGATGTGTGTGGGTAGGTAACTACTTAGATGATAGCTTGCTCGTTTGCCACGTTCTTATATAAAAAAGTAATATGGTAAAACATACACAACTTATAAAACAATACTATAAACCCCAACTAGATAAACCTAACTAGGATAGTACCGGTAAATAACAAATCGACTACTTGCACCCATTATGAAAAGTATAAGTAATGTAAATCATGATATAACAATAAAAATATGAAACAAGTCATTAGTTACATATGGTTTACACAACAATAGCACATCAATAAATTCTTGAATAATCCAAGAGCTTATCGAGAATCGTGTAATCGTGTAGCGTAAACGTTATCGATAATGTACATCACTAGAGTTATTTGTGTCGGCCCACATTAAAGTTAAGCTGCAGTTAGAACGACTAGATGTGGTTAGTTGATACTTTGTTGCAAGGTGTACAATAGAGTGCAACTGCGGCCGACGGTATCGTGAATACCAAAGACGACAGGCGAGGCAGTGAGACGGCGGGGCGACGACAACTTTGTGGCGACATTCCTGATAAGGCCACAAGTATACGAGCTACAAACTAATGTCTCAAGAACTAACCTCCTCCCTCATCAGTCTTCGGGGTCACGCAATTCGAATAATCGTTTTGCAATTTAAAGCGATCTAAAATTGTTACGCTATTATTTATAGTTTTACTTTTTGGTAAATTTAAATTAAACAATAATTAGGTACTCTTACAATATGCTTGTTTCACATAACCTAAGCCTTTATCTTCGTCATCCATCGCCAGTTAACACATAATAACGCAAAAAAAATATATAAACTTACTTTACTATAACTTTAAATTTGGTTGAAATTTTAAAATAAACATATCTACATATATATACACATAATTCTGTTTTCGAGTTACCAAAATAATATATCTTCACCTTTCATGCATTTTTATGAAAACATATGAGACGTAGTAAAAAAGAAAAGTAATAAGAGCTGCCATGTTTTTCAATTCAATGATCTAACAAAAGTTGTTCCGAGCTTTCAGGTTTACATAAAACTTTACTAACGTCCAGATGGGACGTTCGTTTACTGTTTAGATGTTGTTATAATATTGTATTTACTGAATTTATAAGTTACTTGCGCTTACCTTAATGTGAATTTATATTGACACGTGTGACATTTATCGAAATTAAAATAATGAACTCTATCGCATTATAATAACAAAAAATCAGAAATGTAAAAAGTTAAATCGTCTTTTCACAAACCAGCATTTCTCTAGTAGAAATGTTTGGTTTTTATTTTAAATCAGGAATCCTTAAGACTATACGTATTTTTTTTCTTTTCATTTAATTTTAAATAAAATATTTTTCCCCAAATGATAGTTAAATTAGATGCATAAACTCTGTATCTAATGGCTAAAGATCTAATGGCAAAAAAATTGCAGATGGCTAAAGATTTCATGAAAATTTCACGTACTCAATTCCGTCTTTCGAAATCTGACGTAAGTAATCTGCTACGGGTAGAACGATATCATCAATGAAAGCAATAAAAAGAGTTCGGTGGCAGATTGTTAATGCCGATTAATATACCTTTTCAAAGTCAAATCAAGTATATCACGACAAAATTAAAAAGTCTATGAACGCCATAAACACACATTAGTAATATGCAGAACTAATTTTCAATGAAATTTAATCGTGTTATATCGCATACATTGAAAAATAAGGGATCTACATATTTTATTGTTCAGTTTAATTAAACATATTTTTAAGTATTATGAATTCACATTAAAATCACAATAAAAATAAATTAATGATATCGCACAAATTGAAAAATAAGAGATTTACATATTTTTATCAACAGTTTTCAGAAAAAGGATGTACTCTATTCAGTTGTACTTTTTTATGTTTAACAAACATAAAAACACAGAACTTTGTCAATTTTGAACGAATTTCAAAATTTTTATTAGATCTATTGTCGGAAAGGGCACATTCGGAAGTTGGTCCCATTTAATTTTGTATGTCTCAACGACAACCTTGGGTTCCGAAGATATACCGAAAATTGACATATTGGTAGACCTAAAACAAGCCCTGTTTGGATTTAATGGATATGTGATGAGACTTAATGTGGCTATAAATGACAAAAATAAAAGTACTTGTTGCCCGAGGCTTCGCACACGTTCATTTCTTATTTCCCTAGCTAATAAGCTAATAATTTTTGATAACATGTATCAGAAATTTGATATAACAACATCACCATGGCAACCGATATTATTAATAAACCTGTTTTCTGTTTTTTTTCGCTCGGATTTGTTTTTGTAAAAAAAAAAGTTTAAAGATTATTAAAAGATTATTCAATTTAATAAAAATATTAGGAATTCACAATAAAATTACAATATTACAATAAAACAATTTTATTCCTATAAATTCTAAAATAAACTAGCTGTGCGCCGTGGTTTTACACGCCCACGATGCAAGTCGCTCGCCCGCGTTACAGTCCTTATTTTCGCTTAACATTGTTTTCAGCTCGACTCCTAAGGGTCGTAGCGTGATGTTATATAGCCTATAACCTCCATTGATTATTATACTATTAAATGCAAAATGAATCTTTCTATCCCATTAATAGTTCTTGAGATTAGCATGTATAAACTTTTCAGCTTTAATATATTAGTATAAATTTGATTAATATTTAAATTAATACAAGAATCCGTTGACAGGAGTGGATGCACCAGAGTTCGGAGAGCCGCTAACAAACCTGACGATTCCCATCGGTCGTGACGCGACCTTCAAATGTATCGTGGTCAATTTAGGCAATTACCGGGTGGGTGTTCTATAATTACTTACTAGAAACATAATTATACAATGTGATAATCAGTATAAATATTTTTAAGCACATGATAAATATACATTTTAATAGTGATTTGATATAGGTGGCATATTCAGAATTAAATAGATTCGCGTTTAATACCTAGCTTTATTACAATTTAATAAAAAAAGTCATAGCTAGTACACGACAACTCACCTTATCATTTGGTATGTAATAGCTAATAACTTCGATAAAAACAACAATTGTATGCTACTCTAATGCCTAACTTTTGTCTTTTCTTATTTAAATTGAAAGGAATACAATCTTAGCGTTAAAACGACATATAAGCATAGAAACGCTACCTCTATTTATTGCGCTCTAAGGTCTATAATTTAATTTATTGTAACACATTGACTCTAATAATTCTGCGGATCACAAACTAACCCCTTAAACTACTAAAGTCTGGTATTTTGAAACCAGACTGTAAAATTTAATTAAAATATTACGAAAGATGATTTGTTGTAAAACATTTTCCTGTCAAAAAATAATGAACTTTATAGTTTCATTCCATGTTCCATCTTTTATATTGAGGACAATACTGTAGTTCGTTACTTGCGGCGAGTATATATAACGGGCCTTTGTTCCAATGACAGGTGGGCTGGGTGAAGGCGGACACAAAGGCGATACAGGCGATACACGAGCACGTGATCACGCACAACCACCGAGTCTCCGTGTCCCACAGCGACCACTCCACCTGGTACCTGCACATCAAGAACGTTCAAGAAGAGGACCGCGGACAATACATGTGCCAGATTAACACAGACCCTATGAAGAGCCAAGTTAGTACAATTATTATATGCCCAATTTTTGTACGTAATCTACACAAATATTAAAAACAAGAAACGTTGATTATTGGTTCTGGATAAACTCGTAAACTACTTCATTCGTGTGTCATCAAATAATCTTGGCTATATTTTATTCGTCTATCTACCCGAGCAAAGCTAGGACGGCTATCCAGTTTTTATAATTTTATTAAACAAATTTCGCCTTATTAGGTCTTCCTAAAAGCCTCGGCAAATTGGCATCAGTACCTTTTAAAAGACTGTATCAAAACTTAGCTAACAAGGTGTGCGAATGACGGGCACAAAAGAAAAAATAAAAGTAATTAATTATTTTTTTCATAATTATAATTAGTTAAAAACGTTACATTACGATAGAGTTAATCATTTCTGATATTATTATTTATTTTAGATGGGATTTCTCGAAGTCGTAATACCGCCTGATTTTATACCTGAAGAGACATCAGGTGATACCATGGTACCAGAAGGAGGCACAGCTCGAGTGTCATGCAAGGCGAGAGGGATTCCTCCGCCGCGGGTAATGTGGAAGAGAGAAGACGGACAGGAGATTGTTGTAAGGGATCAAAACGGATCGAAAATCAAAGGTATACTTGACAGTAAGATACATCATTATGAATTTGAAAGAATAATGAAAAACTAATATTCATAAATTAATGTTCTTACGTTGTTAGAGTGAGATGGCAAGGCACTGTGACGGCCTTTGCCCCACTACGGGGAATTAGGATAATTTTTTTCTTTTATACAAGAAGATGGCAAACGAGCAAGCGGTCACCGAAGTGACCGCTAGCTCTGCATCTCGCAAATGCTTGTTGCAGATGTCTATTGCCTACCTTTAATAGACAGAGAAGGGGATGGACAGAAAAATGAACATTACCTTCTCCAATCCATCCTCTTCCCCG
>DWLR01005790.1:0-10627 GCA_018246295.1 Papilio alexanor hazarajatica
CGGTTTGGAAATACCGCTGGGGACAGATCATTCCACAACGCGGCTGTGCGAGGCAGGAAGTTCCGCGAAAACCGCACTTTGTTAACACACAATTATTAGTATTATTTTTCTTAATAATATACTATGCAATGTTATTTGATGTCCTTAAGTTTGTTATATTCATAGCATTCGAATTTTAGAGTAGGTAACTTGAGGAAATACCGAAATATCCTAGCTATTTCTCATACGTGTAATGTTTATTCTAAATGTACACACAACATTTTATATAGTTTACATCGGATCAAAATAGTGCAAAGCTGGCTTAAAAATTTCATTATAATATTAATAATTATTAAATTCGTTTTAATATTCGTCGTGGATGAATTATCATAATATGGAGAGATCCAGCCCCCTTCGCCCTCCCCCCATGGATCCGTCAATGCAGGTGCATGTGAACACGATACCGATGCCGCGGGGAACGTGTAGCGGGATCAGACTTACGAACAGTGGCAAGTGCTGGGATGATCTTGCAAATTTGCTAAGCTTTGCTTCGAAGGAAGCTTGATTTAAAATGATATATGTCCGTGATTGTTCTTGTGGTTATTCTGTTTGTTTAATTTAATATTCTAATTATGGCCGCCACTCACAATCATATTGGGGACTTGTCAGTATACATTCCCTTCATTTATAACATGGTATGATTTAGGTGTCTAACTTAATTGTATTATTTCAGATCACGACTTAATTATGATAAAAGAATTGGTGATAAAAATTCATGTGGTAATAATGAGACGTGTGATAAAAATCGTTTATTATTTGGCAAGGACTTAAGTTTACAAGCATCCTGCCACTTCGTTATCTGTCATTAGTAAGGTCAACGTATGATACGGTACCTCTCAAACATGTGATAACGACGCTTTGTGTTGAAATATATGTTATTGTTTGTTAGTTTTAAAACAAGAAACTACTAGAATTTAAAACCATGAATGAAAGAAAATAATCATATATAAAATGTACAGAAACAGATTCACTCATTTACCCTTGATGTAACTAATAAACACATTTACTACACAAATATACAAACTTAATGGGTTTCTTCTTCCACTCACAGAGAGTCTCATCGCACTCATTCCACACTCAAACCACATCAATAAATCCGCAAACATTGCCGCTATCGTATTGATAGATGGAGTGAAAACTCTTGATTTTAAGAATATTAGTGAAACAGAAAGGCGCTTATAGTACAGATATTCATTTATTAAGCACCGGCCGCTTCATTACATTGTAAAAATATCATTACTTGTATTGATGCATAATGAAAACATTAAATATACTTTACCATTATTTTGATACTAATATCACAACATGTCTTCATATTTATATAGCATTAACAGCTTGCTCCGACTTCGCTTGGATAGATAGATGGCCAAAGAACTAATATGTGGCCAAGGTTATTCACTGATTGAATAGTTTTATATTGATGAAAGAATTTTTAAAATCGGTTCAATCGTTTTTGAGCCTATCCAGAACAAACAAACAATTAAATCTTAATACACGTATAGAGGTAAAATACAACTAAATATATTATAATATTGCTCCGTATTGTATTGAATTTGTATACATAGTTTTGTGCATTAGATTTTAGGATCACCTAGTAAATTTAGCATAAGTTCCTCTTATGCTGAATGCTTCTCCATCCTGCTCCTACCACCACCCCTAAATATGAAAAATATACAGCACAGATTATCCGCAGTACGCACCAATTAACTTCTCAATTAATAAAATTATTAAAGGGTGAAGAAGGAATACTACAATTATTAAATAGAGCGAGCTCAGATCCTAAGACGTAATCATCACGTAAGCAAACTCCACGAACGGCAGCACATAACACACAAAGGATCCGCCAATTGGGAGCACTAAAATCTTTAAACTAATTCCACCCCAGCCGTAAAAGTTCCACGAGTAAAATATAAAAAAAAAACTTCTTCAATAGTGGTAATGAAGTTAAAACAAAGTTGCAGCTTAATGTGGTATTTTAGAGTGAACAACTGACAATACGAATAACTTTTAAACTAGAATTGACACAGTAATTACCTTGGACAGAGAAGCTCCTTCCAAAGACAATATGCAAAACATAATCTCCCCCGATTTTTATAACAAAACTAGTAAAAAGATATGAAGAAAAACTCTTAACACATACCTTTTATTTTTGTTTTAATCAAGCAATAACTTACATTATTCTAATAATACGTTCAGAATTTTTCTTCTTAGGTATTAATCCATTTTAATAGTTTATGTTTTTAGTTGATGTTTGTTTCACGAAACGAAAAAATTCTAACACATAGAGCCGTATAAAAGTTAATGTGTCGCTTTGCTTTACCCACTAGTAGTTCTGTTTTAATTTAATCTAGTAGAGCTACTTTCATCTACTTTAACACACGCCTAGTGTTTGCAGTGGACCTATATACACCCTGTAGGGTGACTATGTTAAGCACGAAATATTACTAAAAATAACTAATCTTTGAAAGTTTTTTAATAATAACAAAAACCGACTTCAAATTTGTGTACTTCTTTCTTTTTATAGGCATAAGAAATAGAAAAAGCTATTTTCTAACAAAAATAAAACTGACAATTGTATAGTTCTTCCCGTTTTTTAGGAATAAAAAATACAAAAATGTTTCATGTATAATAGTAGCCATGGTAACGTTGAAAATAACAACTTTTTTGACACATGTTGTCTATTATCGAAATTAACAAACGCAGAATCTAATTTTCAAAAAAGTTAGCTAGGAAAATAAGGAACTATGAAACTTAACGAAGGAACACCTAGTTTTGTTCATGCCTTTTATAGCCACGCTATGTCTCATAACAAGTCCTTTAAATACAAAAATGCTTATTTTAAGTATAATAATAAGTTTCGGTATGTCTTCGGAATCATCGGTTCAATAACATTCAAAATTAAATGGGGCCTGTTCCCAGGATTATTTATAAGAGGAGAATCGTATTGCCACCCCTAGCTACGTCTAATGACGATAAATCCTTAACACGTGCAACCTGGCAGTTCTATATAAAATACGCTAGAATTTCACAATAAACATCGCGTGATATGTTAATTCTAGAACTGGCATTTTATAAGAGGCCATAAAGAAATTTGCGGCGGTACTTTTAAATTAACTATAGAAAAAAGAAATGCCGTTGAAGCTGTTTACATTTTATTTTGTTAATACCGGTAAAAAGCATGGAAATTGAGTACTGTTTTAAAACGGTAGCGTTTAATTTAACGTCTTTAAATTTGAATGAAGAAGTATACATACGTACACACTTTGCAGAAAGGAGGAGGTGCAGTTGTTGTACGGTCGATGCATTTCTCACTCGAATTGAGTTCTTATGCAATACGAACTATCACTTTATGGTTTACAACCAATGAAAATATTGCATATAGAATAAGATTAGTATTTATTTACATCTCCCTGCCCTTTTCCCACCTGCATAGGGTCGGCACAGTATGTACTACTCTTCCATATATCCTGGACTCTACTGAAGTCCATACTGCAACTGGTTTTGGCTATAGTATTACGGCCGGCCGCCTGCCTGACGCCAACCCTCCTTGGGAATATATACACTTATATAAGGTATTTGACATTATAAAATAGTACAAAATACACTAAATTTGAATTGAATTGATTAAATTAGTTCTTCCAGAAGTTTAACTACTGCTGCAGCCTGCGCTCGAAGTTCAAGTGCTAATGTTACATATTGATTTATTTCACAGAATGTGTAAGCAGTCCAACATTAAAAAGATAAGTATTTATTTATCTTAAGATATTTGTTACATTACTGTTCAATATATGTTAAATATACGGCCAACGAGCTTTGTTTTGTTTCAAGCAGTACGGATGCATGTAATCAAAATAAACAGGATATTACAAAGGGAGTCTGCGAACGTAATCTTTAAGGAATCATAAAATAACAAACATTTATCCAATATTATCGTAATACTTGCGCTTCCGGTAATGTAGTCCTAAATTTTGACATAAACATGATGTGAGATATACATATATTAATCAATGTTCAGAAGTCTTTATTTCCTTAGTATGTATTTACAATTCTTTTACTTAAGGAATATACAAATAATTTTATAAAACATGTTACAAGCGTACAGGCCATTAGATATAACAAAAAAGAAAGCACAAAATGTAGGTAAACATAAGGAATTTGTAAAGAAAACCAAATCATTCGATATAAAAAAAGTGAACGTTCAATGCAATCGAGTTTGCCGCAGATGTAATGAAGGGCGTGTCAACTAGATGTGGCATGAATCATAATGAACCTATTTTTTTCATTATTTTTATATTTTATTAATGTTCAATTAAAATAGTCTAAACAGATAATCTATAATATATTTACCCATATGATACCTACTCAATAATTATATATATTTACATAAACGTACACACACATACACAAATGGAAACACATAAGCATTCTGATTAAATCAATAACTGATTTACTCGTACTTATTTTTATTTTTTATTTATTGTTTACTGTGGTATATTTCAGTCTTTTTTAAAAACTATATAAAGACTTGGCATTTTTATGTCATCAGCTAGTTTGTTATAAATATGTACTCCTTCGTATTCAATTGTTTTCTACCATAATTTGTTGTTGCTGATCGAGATAGATTCTCATTAGCACTTCGTAATTTAATTTTTTGTACTTGATCTTTTTTAATAAACATTATTTTAGTATGAACATCTTTGCTATGAATTTTTCGCATTAGTAAACATGTACAGCATTCGTATGTTTGTTTTATAGTGATAATTTTTGTATCTTTGAAAATAATGTCAGTTATAAACACTAAAAATAGACACCAGAACGAAATAATTTAATATCCCTCGTCTGCGATATTAAATTATTTCGACTAGAACAATAACACTTAACAAACACTGTCCTACTAACTCATCGGTAGTTTTAATATACTTTATTATTTCTCAGAAAATAAAAAGTATTTAAAGATAGTCTTCCACTACAATGGAACGCTTCTCTGCTTTAATTCGCTTTCAGCCTTCAATGAACAATACAGATTCCTCGAAAGAATTCCCATTTCCTTGTTCAATTTCCGGTCTTAGTTACGCTGAACTCATATTGATAACTCAATCTCTTTTATAAACGTTTCCATTGTGCTCGAAGATTCTGTGTTATGATTATCGGGGATATACTAACAAAGATGAAATTAAAATTAAGAAAATCTGTGATTTTTTCTTAAGATATTAATTGAATTTTATCGATTATTATATGTATATGTAAGCAGATAAGTATAAGCATTTTTACTTTTATTTTTATGTAACAATATTACGATATCTTATATAACATTATACAAGTTGTGCCGAAGTAACGGGATATCTAATTTAAGTGATCTACCCATGGACATCCACACAATACCTTGGCATCTTTAAGTCTCTCTTCTTGTAAGATGATTGAAAGATCTTCTAAATATAAAAGAATGCTTTACACTAGTAATCTTTTAACATTTTCTAACAAAAATAAAAACGACCAAAAATTTGTATAGTTCTTACTCCCCTTTTTTTAGGGATAAAAATTTCAAAAATATTTCATGTATAATATCAGTGACCATGGTAATGTTGACAATAATAACTTATTGCAGCGTGTAATCTATTATTGAAATTATTATACGCGGAATTAAATTACAAAAAAAAATCAGCTAGGGAAATAAGAAATTAACGTGTTAGAAGCCTTGAGCAACATCTAGTTTCATTTATGTCATTTTTAAAGCCACGGTACTCATTACAAATTCACTCAGCTGTAAAGGGCTTGTCATAAGTCTACTAATATGTTAATTTTCGCTATATCTTCGGAACGCAAGGTTCAATACCATTCAAAATTAAATGAGACACACTCGCCAAACAACAAAAGAAATATTTTTGTAATTGGTTCATAAATGGCGGAATTCTCAGGTAACAAACAAAAAAATACAAGCGAATTGAGAATCTCCTTCTTTAAATTGGATTTAAAGCAATTTACTTTTATTTACATTAGTTTATTGTTGCATAGTTAACAATGTTAAATAATAATTGATATTCTTGAGCGTAAGAGCGGTTGAATTGTAAGCCACTTCGTAATATATTTACGTTCGTTTTACACTTTGGCAGTGGGCCACATTGTTATAGGATAACAACTGCATAGGATATACATTAGTATGTTTTGTGCAGGATGCAATATTTCCTGCTCTATATTTGGCAAGCTGTGTGCCCCGATAATGGACAGGGAACAATTGAGAATTGAGTATCATGTATGGACTCTGACTCTGAAGCCATAGCCTAAAATAATCGCTCAATTGGCTTAACAAAGGAATCGGTTGTGATCGCCAATCATACTTTAAACTTTGTATTTCCAAGCCAGATCTTTAATATAGATATAAAGATTTCGTTTTGATTGGGTTTCCGCACGAGCACCTAAGAGTAAAAAAATAGTAACTTTGTTAATCTTTCATTCAATTAAACAACTTACCAAGCACTAAAAGACAACACACTCACAATAAACGTTCACAAAAATGAAGACTCGCAATCGTTACAACGAAACCCGCTTTGAAAAGCGCGTTTGTCTAGGAAAGGGGTTAACATTATATCAAAAAGTAAAAATAAATAACTCAATCTAAAAAGGAAGTAAATTATCTTTATAAATAAAGTAATAATATAAACAAACCTGTTTGTCTACAGCCGAAGTGAGAGCGTGTAATTGAATTGATTGGGCCCGCATTTTCAGCACAAAGGTCTTATCGGCCTTTGACGATAACTCGCTAATATGTCAAGTCGATCGAAATTGATTGCCAGCAAACAAACACAAAGAAACGTAGGAAAATGTGAACACATATAAAAGCATTTTTCAGAAGTATACAAAAAGATTCACAAATGTAACATTTAAAATATACCACGTAACTTGTTGCTAAAAACAGTTATTTCGGACTTCATCCATATCGAAGATTTTTTTCCTGAAGATAGAACAAATAATAATGATCAGATATGATTACAAAAGAAGAGAGCGTCAATCTCCTACTTTGGCCGCATAATCTTCAAATAAATACACATAGATTATTTAAACGTAACGTGATCGTTTAACTCGTTCATCGTCCTAGAAAGTGTAATAAAAAAAAACTATTAATTCTCACGCATACATCAGCCGGCGGCGAGTTGAAATGGATCGATATTTATACACATTATTAGCTGACGTGCGATTGAATTAAAGGTCAATGCCTTCGCTTTCGGACATCTAGTGCTGATATTTACAATAGCCCTCGAATTTATTATTGTACCACCGGTACCCATCAATATCCGCAATAATGAGAAGAATTATATAAGCATTGTCAGCCTTATAAAGGAAGGATGAGTGGGTAGATATGAAAAGGAGATCAGAACCAGTCAACAAAGCTATCCCAACATCCCTTTAACATTCGTAGAGTACGAATAGTACCATACAAATTGTGGTACAATATTTTTATAAACATGTAATGTATATGTGATTATAAGAGGTACGCTTCGATATTCTATAGCATACAAAAAGTTAATTGTACTGTGAAAGAATTTATAAATCTTATTTTTAAATTCCTTCTTTATTTAGGAATTTATAAATGTTATTTATAAATTCCTTCTTTATTTATGAACTCATTAGGAATTTATAAATTATATTTTTAAATTCCTTCTTTATTTAGGAATTTATAAATCTTATTTTTAAATTCCTTCTTTATTTAGGAACTCATTAGGAATTTATAAATCTTATTTTTAAATTCCTTCTTTATTTAGGAATTTATAAATCTTATTTTTAAATTCCTTCTTTATTTAGGAATTTATAAATCTTATTTATAAATTCCTTCTTTATTTAGGAACTCATTAGGAATTTATAAATCTTATTTTTAAATTCCTTCTTTCTTTAGGAATTTTTTTAGGAAGAAATATACACATTTATAAGTTTATTTTATTTACATAAAATTTAAGTTAACTTGGGTTGTTGAAGAAATATCAACAAACACTACATAAATGATTTTTTTTTTCAATTTTAAGCTTTCACTTGTAACTTTGCATATCACTTTCAAGTAATTTATAAGCGGTCCCTCGTAATACAGGCAAAGCTTAGTGCGAGGACCATTAACAATATTCAATAATATTTAACAATATTCTAGGACATTATTCAACATAACCATCTGACCCCTAACTAAGCAGAGCTTGTGCTATGGAAACCAGATAACTGATATACTACATATATCAATACTTTTCTTTTGTAAATACATACATATATAGATAATTACACCCAGACACAAGACAAACAGATATGTTCATGCACACAAATGTTTGTCCTGGGTGGGAACGAACCCACGACCTGCGGCGTGAGAGGCAAATATCTTACCACTGCGCTAACCGGTCAGTCGTCAGTTGTCTTCGTCGTATGATATTGTTATATATGTATTTCCATAATAGAACAAAATTAAACACTAAAGTTTATTAATTTTGTTAATTACATTAATTAATTGATTCATAAAATAAAGTACCTAAACAAATTAAACATCTAGTTAGTTATAATAAAAGGAAAAAGAAATGACAAATATCTTTGTGTTCCTGCTCAATTATATATTTTAATATCTACTTCTCGTTAGAATATATTTATTTGATATAAAGTGTACTAAATTAGGTTCATCGGTACATTCAGACAATCCGCAATTAAATTTGTCAGTGCTTAAGTATTTTAAAGACAAAGGGAATAATATATGGTCTATAGATTACGGACCATCGACAATAGGTGTCGCACTTAGCGAATAGGTGAAAGATAAGACGCAATGAACGCACGATAACACACCGCCTCACCTAAGGCTCACCAAACTACGAATACCTCAGTCGGAAATATGAAAGCAAATCAAAGTCGAAAGTAAATAAAATCAATTTAACGTTGTATACTTAGTTTTTATTACCTCTTTTCTTATACTTAATTAATTAACAACAATTTTAAAATCAGTCTACGTATAAATACTATTTCTGTTAATCTATACCTACTTTTTCTACTTGTTTCATAATAATTGGATGCTATTGTGTCTTTTTTCTTTTTATTACAATTAGCCACACTTACAATATTTTATGAATGTATGATCTATCGCCTTGTTTGATACAATATTCTCTGTCTTCTGGTCGATCTCAATTGCTTCGAGAACCTTACCTTGGACCGTTCCAGTCTTTGGATTAGGGGGCAAGGTCTTAAAGCGCCTGACTTGGAGCTTCATAGAGTGAGCTGGCTCATGAGCGTCAGAGATAGAACCTCGCTTACGCAGGTTTAGCGTTGGGATTCGGGGTGCTTTAAAAGGCTGACCCTATATTCCTAGTTATAATCAGATTAAAAAAGTTGAACTTTGTCCACCTTAAGTATAAAAACCTTTATTTATACATCCTTTATTTATAAGTGTATAAAAAAAACTCGCAGTTTGAATCTATTATATCTAGCAATGAAGGTCCTGTTGCATAAAATGATTTACAGTTTTAAAAACTTAACCTAACGTTTGTTCAGATACACTACCTACTTCACTTACAAAAATAGCTTGTAATCTTTAAATATATACAGGATAGTAGGTTATTTGTTTTATTTCGTGTTTGCACCCAGTTACGTTCTTGGAACTGGTGCAGACTTTCTAAAACTTTGGATTTTTTTTTTATCGATTAGAAGGCTGTTAGATAAATATATGTTAAGCATTACTTACTATGGTGGAACATACTGCGATCGCCAACCCGCCTGCCAAGCGTGGCGATTATGGCACATTTCCCCCCAATGATGCGATCAATGGGGGAGGCCTGTGTCCAACAGTGGACGATTATAGGCTGAGGTGATGTTAAGCATTGATGTGCTTGCATGGTTTTTATATCGCATATTATAAAGGCGCCTTTCAACTCTTTCCATTAGTGTACGGCCATAAAACAAAAGGTTCTTAACGGCGATGCGCCGTGGCATTAGCACTAATGGAGTTATTACGTCGGCCTTTCCTTCCTGTCTAGCCGCGGTCACACCTCACACGTGTGCACAACAATTATTGGCACTGGCTGGCTTTGTTTGTGTCGCAAAGAACAAAGACGTATGTTGTCGAGCATACTGAATTATTAAAAGCTACATTGTCTTATTGCATTTACGACTCTCTGTTTTATGAATGCCCAATGAATATGAATGATAGAGGTCAAATTTTTATTTAACATTACTCTATGATCCGTAGGAGCTAACGAAAATAATTGTGTGGGGGGGGGGGGGGTAAAACCGCGGCACACAGCTAGTGAATTATGAAAACTTACTACGAAATATGACACAAATAAGGAAGCATATGAATGATCTATGATATAATAAAGTTAGAGGACTTTTAAAGCTTAAGAAATAAAAAAATGCCTCATTTTCAATATCCTTGTTATTAAGTTGGTTAAAAAGTGACTGAACGCGGTTTGTAAGATGCTTGCCTTACACGCCGCAAGTCGTAGGTTCGATTCCCACCCAGAACAAACATGTCTGTTTGTTTTGAGTCTGCATGTAAAGAACACCGGAGGACGGGCAGCAGCGTCCTTTTCTTAGTACGGTGGAACATACTGCGATCGCCAACCCGCCTGCCAAGCGT
>DWLR01005791.1:0-10627 GCA_018246295.1 Papilio alexanor hazarajatica
CAGTAAGAGCTCGGTTGTTGACCATTCGAATTGCTCTTCGTTGTATGCGGTCAAATGGAAGAAGCTGGTATTGTGGAGCTCCAGCTCAGAGATGCGAGTGTTCCACGTGAGGCCGGACTTGCAATTTCATAAAAATTAAGTTTTGTTGACTAAATACTAAATTTAATAAATTAAAAAAAAACAACAAATACTCGTATTTTTAGCAACACAGTTCTGTAAACTAGAGTCTGTAGTAGGTATTCGTATTTCGTATATGTAATTATATCCATGAGGTATCTGTATCATTGTGATAAATGTAGGCAGATTTGCGAATCAGGGCAAAAAAGAAATAAGAAAAATATGATCGATCATCAACAATTAACGCTATTTTTCTTATTAGCTTGTGTCAACATGGTATGCGTTGTTTTAGTCAATTCCGTAACATAGCCGTTGCCTCCTTGCCTCCAGCGCGTAGTAGAGACACTCATTGTGTGCGCTACTCACAATCACAAGGTCTCTCGTGTGTGCAAAGCGTGTGTGACGTCGTGTGTCTGGGAGTTGCGCAGTGCGCGCTGAGTACCAGGCGAACATAAAATGCAATCGGGTTTCTTTACACATTCTACACATTTCAGTGAGCGTGTGATGTAAATTTAAATTTTATGGCCTAAGAGATACGTTATAAATTAGAACATTTTTAGTATAAGTTGAAGAGAGAAGAAAGATGACATTTTATTCAGCATGCCCTCTACGATTTTAAAACATCTATTGCTTTATGATACCTTAGTAATAAAGCCCGCTATATCGCTGCACGCGCCATCTTATTTTGTGTGAAAAATAAATGAAAAAAACTTCGCGCACTCCAGACATCTTAGACATTTTTGAGTCAAAATTTGAATATTTATTGAACATAGTTATTACAAATAACAATAGAAATATTTTAAGCGATTGTTTTTAATTATGTAAAGAAAATTCAATAATTGATTGAGAAATTTTTTAAAAATACTCCTTATTTTCATTTTCACATTGAGTAAAAAGCAAACCATAAAATGTTGAAATACGTCATTATTTCAAACATGAACTTCAAGATTTTTAAAATAACTAAAAATATGACAAATAAACACAGAATAATGTAGTAATGTAACAACGATACTCTATGTAAGCAACATTTCTAATTCTAAGGGTTAACCCAATAGAAATGTTGCCGCAAGAGGGAGCAGTTACTTTTATATTCTACAAAAAAAAAATTAAATGATGAATGGCGGTCTTGCACGACGCATGAAAAAAAAGGAATGTCAACTACGCTAAAATGATCCTAAAGCGTCGTTCTTACTAAGGTAACATAAGTTTGCAAAGTTTAACAGAAATTCTTAAAGTTCCAGAACAGATCCATTTTTATTGTTGCTACTAGTAAAACGACGCGAGAGACGAATTAAGGAAGCGTCATTCAAAAAACAATCTTATATTTGAGACACACACTATGTTTTCGAATGACTTGCAGTGTAATATCGACGTCACTATCATTGGTTGAAAAAGCCCGTCGATAGTGCGAGCGAGACAAGAATGTCAGCAAAACAGGGGAATGGCACGCAGCTACCTCCTTGCATTTCTGCGAGCCTAGTGTGTGGGATCGCTAGCGTGTTGCCGAGGTGGCGCGGCGATCGAAGCCGGCCCGCGCACTGCACCACCGCCGCCGCCCGCTCTCTCGCCTGGCGCAAAAGAAAACAAAAGTTATGCATGAATAATTTTACATTTACAACATAAATAAATTAATATATTAACAAAAAAAAAACAATTTTCCTAAACTGATCAGATTGCGATGAAACTTTCATTTTCTGCCCAAAAACTATCTATGAAAAAAAAGTGTTTTTTTTTTTAAATTCTTTTATTCCAAGTGGCATTGCAAGTGCCCGGTTCAGATAATTAACAATAAAATTTGATTATTCTCTTAAATCACTATATATCGTTATTGTTTGTTGTCTCTTTCAAATATATATACATAAATATACCTAGATATTCTTCATCTTGGATGAATTTAGTCTGAACATTACAAATCAAGAATTAATATTGTAATAAAAAATCATTTATTTCAGTTTTTAAATTTTCCAGAATATCACAAGTGCCATCATTTTCTGCGATGTTTGTTATGTGAATGTTTGGTTACCTGAAGTTAAAAGTTAATGTTACCTGAGGGTACACATTAGGCGTTTCAATGCGTGCGCTAGTTAAGTAACTAACTTCTAACCAGTTCCTAACAGTGAGTTTACTGTAAATCTTTTAATGTTTTTTTTTTTCGTAAAAACAAAACCGACTTCAAATTATGGTTTCTACCTTTTTGGAAAAGAAATAGAAAAAAGCTTCATTTACAATACCGGTTGCCATGCTAATGTTGACAATAACAACTTTTTGACACACACTCACACACACATTTTATATATTATCAATTTAATATACACGAAATCAAATTCAAAAAAATTCACCTAGTAAAATAAGAAACGAACGCATGCGTACTGCGGGTAATACTTAGTTTTTTTCTGTATCATTTATACACATGCTACGTCGTATTACAAATCCACTAAATCCTAACCGGGCTAGTTTTAAATCTAACAATAATTCAATTTTCGGTATATCTTCAGAATTCAAGGTGAACCTTGGCATTCAAAATTAAAGACACTTCCGAATGTCCCCGTTTCGAATCTGTTCACAGTTGACCCGAATTTGAGTATCTCCTTTTTTTGAAGTCGGTTAAATCCGTGGTGGGATATCAGTTTTTTGTCAATAATCGACCTTGAATTGTATCGAATAAAGAAGTTTGGAAACGAGCCTTTTTTCTGGGTTTTCTGGCGTTTTGACGCCTAGTGTGTACCCGCTGTAAATTATCGTATAGTCGTCGTGTGATAATTATCATACGGTTGCTAGGTCGGCGACGTGTCCACGCATGGCAGGAGACAGTTACGGATAAAAAGACAAATATACCTAGTGATATACGAGTTACATTGTAGGAACATATCTGTCCTTTTAAAGAGCGGCCATGTGGCCTCGCTTAATTGCCTTCTAAAGTGGTTCACGGAATGATGAATTAACATTTTTATTCATTAATAAAAAGTTAAGATCTTATCTCCTTAGCTCTATAGATAAAGAATGTATTTAGATAATTTAAAATCCCATTGTATTGTGGCAATTAAATTAAATTAAAATTAAAATTTATTAAATCAAATTTATTGATTTTTTCCGTAAAAATAAATGCATAAACTTTGTCTACAAAACCATATTATAATAATAATTTCATATCAGTATTAAATTCAGAGAATTAATTAAATTGTTACTTTACATATAAGGAAAAAGTATGTGCTTAAATTTAAATTGTAAATTTAATATACTGACTCCAATGACCTTTTATAGTAAAAAATTAAATGCTACACAAGATATAATTGCCATTTTTCTATGGACAAAAAATCGATACAGAATCGAATTTATTAGCGTAAAGGAAAAATGCCAGTGCGCAACCCAATTTCGTAAACTGTAAATAAGTACCTCGCTTCGCCAAGAATACTCAATATTGCATGACAAAAGTTACAGCCATAGCTCATGTTGCTTCTGGATTATGTTGCTTGCTAACGTGAAAACTTATTATAATCTATTCGGGAGTTATAGAGATTTCACTATACTTACATTACAAACAAACAAATCTTTCCTCTTTAAAATATAAGTTGCAGATCACCTACATATGTAGTAAATTAGTAAAAATATTTCCTTGCAGGACATATTCATGTGTTTGTATCCTTGATATATATTTTATATCGTATTGAAATTCGATTCGATTGAGATTCGAACGGCAAAGGATAGGTCAAGTTATCGACCTCAGTGTTCCCGTGGGTGCCTTCAAGAGTGAATAGGCGGTATACTAAACCAGTGCGTACTATCTTTCGACGATATAATCACTTAAAATCAGGTGGGATCATAGTCAAGCGCTTTCTAGTTTATTCCTTTTATAAAAAGATAAAAAGTCTTTATCCAATGTACTTAACAAAATTATATTAAGTGTTGAGTTCTTGTGTTGAATGATCACAGAAATCGTAGTCGTAGTATTCGTATCTTTTCGGTCCAATTACTGCTGCTGCCAGCTCTACCAAACATATTCGCAACATCCGCTGTTGAATGTCGCGCTCGGCCGATGTAATTCTGCGTTTCGTCTGATGAATGAGGTGCCGGAGGTCTAATCCTAATCATCTTCCTTTACCCATTCTATTCTAATATGGAAAAATAGAAAGGGGAAGAGAATTTGATGAGGGAGGCGATGGATTTATATCCATCGCCTACTGTGTATACTAAACGTAGGCAACGCATCGGCAACTCATTTTCTTACTTACTTAGTATCGGGTGAACCGCTTGCTCGTTTGCCACTTTCTTTCATAAAAAAAAATATTTTCTAAGTGTTTTCCTAAACATGGAAAAAGATCAAGACAGCGAAGAAAAAAGCATAGTAGATATAATTTAATTAATTTAAAAGTAGATTAATAAGCCCATAGCATTTTTTTATCATAAATATCGCGTACTTCTATTTTCCCGCCCAAATTTTCAACACAATGTAATTTGCTGTCATCGGGCTCGGCGTGGATTTATACATCAATCTTCAGTGCCGCCAACTTAAGTTTATCAAAGCGAAAAAATAATTTGACGCGATTTTGAACTCTATGATTCATGTTTAAAGGGAAACGAGTTCTCGATGTCGTCAACAGAAGTAAATGGAATCGATTATAAACATTTTATCTTCAAACCCAGGCGACGCTCGGGGCATTTCGGGAAATTCGAATCATGGCAATTAGAGTAGGACAGGATATTTAAATAAATTGACGCTAGAGGGAAAGGGAAGATAGTAAAAATGGAGGGTCAAAATTGATTTTAGAGGGTGTCGCTCCCTTTGGAGCTTCGTCTCTATTCAAATTCTCTCCCTCTCGTGGATCTGGTGGTGGCGCGGACATTTTTTTGTTTCTCCCATTATTTAATTCGCAATGGTGAATAATTTGAATACGCAATTTAAATGGCGTCCTATTTGCACATATGGATGTGAATGATACTAATGTAATAATAGTTTTCTTTCTTTAGTCATACATTCATACAATGGATACATACATGTATATATCTATTTATATATTTACGGTACAACATTGTTCTTTTTATTGAATTTGTCTATATATACACTTACGTAATACAGTCATTTATGTAAGAGTTAAATGCAATGTTACCTTAAGCTTTATAATTTTGTTACAAATTAATACAATTAGTGCCTACACAGAGTAAACACGAACCTACATATGTTACAATTTTTATTATTGTCCTATAATGTATTTTCTAATATTTAATTTCTAATTTCTATCCTTTGCCGCTTTCTAAAAAAAATTTAACGTTGTCATGCCACTTTCCTCCTGCATACGCACACAAGTTGAATGATAAATTTGATAAATTAGTGTATAATTACTAGTGGATAATTACTGTATTAAGTGATTTCGACAATCCATCGATAAATCTTGATCAATGAAAGCAATATGCAGTACTGAATCATGATGTGCCATCTTGGTCAGATATTAAAAAGTTTAAAAATAGTAGTTAAAGTACTGAATATCGTCCTTTAAATTGTGATTGTAAATAGCTAAAGTAAGGAAGTAGCTAAAATTGCATGGTTAGTCTTCTTTAAACCGACTTTTAAATGCCTGCGGTGGAACCCGGATCCCACGCGGCCGCTTATTCTATACATTGTAGCGTTTAATTTACATATGTTAAATTTGTTCAAAAGAAGAAGGCAAGCGATTCACCTCATACAAAGCAATCTATGAACTGCAAATTTGTTGATGTACATCTAAGACAATCAATTTGTAAACATCGCGTGTTTACAAATTGATTGTCTTAGATGTACACTTTGTACCTTTTATATACGAATAGTTTTAAATGTACTCTGATTTCCTGTTAATCTAAATCATTAAAAGGATTTAGTCTTCAAATACTCCGTTTTCTTATAATAATTGTGGGTAAATTTTTTAAATTTTGCTCATTATTTTACGCTGACATCATTGCCGATAAACTGCAACCACAACTATGCAAAAAGGAAAACTATTTACCTATATATTCGAATTATTAAAACTTCATGTCTTCGTCATTTCAATTGTTAGTTTTAAACAATGGCAATAGAATTGAAATTCAATCACACTTTCTTACTATAGGTTTTATTCTCAAAAGAGATTACTAACATACGTTTCATTTTATGAGCCATTCGAGTTTAAAAATACGACATAAATATCGTTGAACATTGAAAAAAAAACTAGATATATTTAAAATATGACACGAGCGCGAGCATGTAGAGCCGCATCAATACAAACTTTTTTAATATTAGATAAACTTCAAATCTGAATTAGATTAGAAGTTATTTTGAGATAATGGCTCGAAACACTCGCTAAATTTTATGCGCTAAATGCCCGTTACCCGTTTTTTGTTTTCTTAGAAAATTCGGTCAAATCAAATCATCATACACACGTTCGATAAACCGTTGGCGACGAACTACGCAATTAATTCGTTATGATAATAGTGACGTGTGTAGTGGGCATAAAGATTACAGACATTTCGTAGGTACATATTATTATGATAACAATAAGAACATTCTTAGAACGCCACGATTTAGATTTGTTTTTTTTCTTTTATCACAAGGACACATACAAACTAAAGGTACAATTGACATGGTGGTTACACCAATTATAAATTGAGATGATAAGCTTATGGTGATTTCCGAGTGTTGTCCAGTTAGAGCACTTCTGTTTGGAGAACTACATTTTATCTTATTCGATAACGGGTACAACGTATCTATGTTTTATGAGACTTATACTCGAACATGCAAATGGTGGGGTACAGTCACAACCATGATCTATTCTTTTCAAACCTATCTTTAATAACAAAAAAATATAATGTTATATACATGTTCCCAGAAAAATATTGGTAGTTTTGCTGAAATTTTGTGTGCTGCTTTTCGAAAATCTTGTTATAGATTTTGGGTAAAACTATAGCCAAAACCAGTAACAGTATGGACTACAGTAGAGTCCAGGAAGAGTAGTACATACTGCGCCGAAACCACGCAAGTGGGAAAAAGGCACGGAGATGATGAAGAAATTATGACACACCCCTAAAAATAAAAATAATAAAAGTTAAATTAATGAGTCAATCTCAAAATTTATACTGCCGCCTTACGAATGTTCGTTCGTTCATTGTCTGTAAACCGCGGCGGTAAATCGCTTATCGTGGCTAATGAATGCGCTATCTGTGCGCACTGTGTAGGCGGCGATAACATTGGTGCGCGGCGTGTCACCGGGCCCCGATGCCGCTCCGCTAAACCACAAGTCACTCCGATACAACTGTACCTATTATATTCACCTAGCTCACAAATTATTAAGCTATATATTATAGTAACAAACGTAAACAGGTCCAAAACCCTTACGGCAAATTGATGATAAAACAGTTAAGATTAATGGTTTTTCAATCTGCGTTTTATTTGATGAGCGAATACTCCCACCTTATATGATATCCTCCTCCTCCTTCCTTATATCCTATCCGCCATAGAGAAGAGAAGACACTTCTTCTTCTTTTTCTTTTTCTTAAGGTGCCTCACCGACTAGCACTATATTTTGCAAAACGGATCAGATGAAACGCCGATGAGCACCGCATCTACAACTTATATTAAACGTCGGTTTAATATAAGTTGTAGTATCTACTGTATCTACAGAGTTGTATACAACGGCAGCTGCTATGGCTAGCTCAAACGCTAATAAACTCCTGTTTAAATAATAAAAAACATAAGGCGAAAGTGTTGGAACAATAATGACTTCTTTAATACGAATGTTCTACAAATAACACGGTGTATAATCACACGACAGTACGCTAAATGTAACTCCGCGATAACCTGCCGACCCCAGTCGATAACGCGCCGTGTCTCTGACGGTTTTGTTGCTTCTCTCTGCCTGCAATAGTCGCCAACTTATTTATAAGTAATGATTACACGGGATTGTCAGGCAAATTGAGAGGTCAAATTATGTGTCATAGATAGTAACTTTCTTGAGCTAACAGACCTCCTTTTGTGGACTTATACCCCACAGCGCCATAAAGATCGGTCCTTCACTACTCTCATGCAGTATATGCACTCTCGCAACCAGATGGTCAATCTATTACATGGGCGGCGTAAATACGAGTATGTTGCGCTGTTTTGAATTTGCTGCCATTCCTTGTCTTCGGTCGTTCGTTCTACGGGCTTGGCGATGGAAGTAGCAAACCTCCACCGTCTGTACTTCACCAAAACCATAAAATTTTTGAAACAGTTTAACGAAAAAAACTGGAGCTTAAACCATTGACAAATTACAAAAGGTATTTGGAAAAGTTTCGTTCATTAGACAACTTGAATCAAAAAATTGTGTAACATATTACGATTAACATAACTGACAGTAATCAACAAATCAAAAAGAATATATGTATTTGCATACAATGGACTTATCATATAAAATATATAGGGACTATCTGAAATGGCATCACCGATACTGGTGCTACTAATTAAATATTTTGTTCTACAAATAGAATAAACGTTGAAAATATTTACGGTACTAATCGTGACAGTTCGTTAAGATAGATAAAAAAATGTTTGGTACTTTCTCTCGTAAAGACGGATTTTAACAATATTTTACAATAATATAGCTTATACATATATCAAATATACTTCATCATATCCCTGTCCTTTTCCCACTTGCGTAGGGTCGGCACAGTATGTAGGTACTACTCTTCCATATATCCTGGACTCTACTGTAGTCCATACTGCAACTGGTTTTGGCTATAGTTTACGGCCGGCCGCCTGTCTGACGCCAACCCTCCTTGGGAATATATATATTTATATAAGGTATTTAAAATGACATAAAATGACACGAAATACACTAAATTTGAATTGAATTGATTGGATTGATTCTGCCAGAAGTTGAGGGTTCTGCTGCAGCCTGCGCTCAAAGTTCAAGTGCTAATGTTACATATAGATTTGTTTCAACAGCAGAGAAGATGTATGCAGCCCAACGTTAGACTCGGCTTCAATGGGTATTCCAATCTGTGCTTAGTTGCAGATCTGCTGTTGATCAAATGCACCACGATATTCGTTTTTCGCATATAACTTATGTAGTATATCATTATTAAATAACAAAGATTTATAAAATTTCAATAAATAAATTTAAAAATAATTAAGACATAACAAATATACCTACAACCAAATATACACCTAGCAACTTTGTCATACGTCATAAGTCACATGAAAACTTCCGGTACACTTTTTCTGACACTTAAAAGTAAACACGATGCTTTTTATTGTCATCCTTTTCAATATCTCAAGTCAAAGAAGTCCAAAGTTGTAATGTTTAAATTAAAACGCAAAAGTTTGAAGTTATTTTGACAACTTCGTGACTGAAACGTCGATCCTTCGATCTTTATCTTTGAACCAGTTGCCACGGCAGCTTAATTTAGACATTTTTTGTGACTGCTATGATTTTTGTATCGTTTTATTTTAATGGTCACGAAATATTAAACGGTATCAACAAGTAACAATAAAGTTTATAACAAAACTAGACTACTCTTAAATTTAAACGTTTCGTTTAAAGGATTTTATTTGGATGAATTCGACTTTGTGCCTGTATAAGTGTAAACATTATTTTATGTTTGAAATGAAGTCACCGGTCATTATCTTTAAAGTAAGCCCCGTATAACATTTTAAAATTGAAAAGAAAAAATGTTGCAATTATTAGGCGAGGAGGTTTGATTTCAATCTTCAATCCAACTGATCTACTTTATCGTCTTTTATTGCAAAATAACATCGAAATGTTTACCGTGTATACCATAAAGGCGTAATAATATGCAAAAGAACTGCTTGGAACAATATTCAAACCAGCTGTGATCGTATTTTGAATTCACACACTATCTTAATGTCAATTAGTTTTTCACAATTATTCCTGCTTTGCACAAATGCCTTGTGAAATTATCTTTTCTCACTTTAAATGTTCATAGCATAAATTCGGTGAAATTTTATTGCCACTTACGTACGCACTAATTGTGTTTTCGGGCTCCTTAAAATTGTTAGATGACTAGCAAACAGCTTTATTTTTATTTTATTTTTATTCGTAAGGGTTGCCAACGAAATTAACAGTAATACACACATATTCGCGCGTTCACCGGCAAAAAACAACCCTTTGTCGTGAGCCTTCGCTTCGAAAGCACTCCTCTGGTTGCCTCAGCCAGTATCCTCGATGTAGACATATCGAGTGACGTTCAGTTTCGCGCTTGGAAGACAAGACCAAACTGGCCTCCAAAAAGATTGGTGTGCTCAGTAGATCGAAGCAGTATTTCCAGCCGAACCACCGTCTCCAACTGTATAAAGCACAAGTTCGACCTCACATGGAATACTGCTCGCATCTCTGGGCTGGAGCTCCACAATACCAGCTTCTTCAACGACCGAGCTCTTACTGATCGGCTTGATCCTCTGGCATTGCGGCGAGACGTTGCGTCTCTATGCATTTTTTACCGTCTATACTATGGGGAGTGTTCCGAAGAACTATTTGGAACAATCCCTGCCGCTGGGTTTCGTTACCGC
>DWLR01005792.1:0-10626 GCA_018246295.1 Papilio alexanor hazarajatica
TATATATATATATATATATGTATATATATAATTCTGCTTAGCTACTACTTTAGCATTAAACTTTCACCCATCTTTAAGCTCAGTGGTTAGAATACCGCTTTGTTACTTTGTGAATAGTAGGTTCAATTCCCGACTGGTGCAAATGTACTTCAAAAAGTGGTGTTTAGCGCTTACAATTAATGTTCAGTTTTGGATATTTTCAGTTGCCGGTATGACATTTTCTAGGATCATCTTTTCTAAATACTTTGATTTGATTGATTGAATAGAAATAACAGTGCTTAAAAGAACGTGTTGCATAGTTACCGTAGAAATTACTAATTATAGTCATAACGCATCGTCGCTCTCTCTATCTTCGCTTTTAACTAACCGTTTAGCCGTTGAGCGATCATAACTGGATAACGTAGTTTATGTTTATTTGTATGTACTCAAGTTGTAATCACATCTATGGAGTCGATTTTCACTCACTTTAAACCGCATGAGGCTTGTAATTTTGTAAAAGTACGAACTTTAACAATGATATAGCAATGCTTGAAGTATAAAGGCAAAGAAAAAATTACTTCTCCAAGTCAAAATGACTGATTGATTGAAACTGATTTAATTTTTATTTTTCTTAGGAAGAATATCGATTCTACTGAACCTTGTAAAGTCTTGAGATAAAGATTTAGTCTCTTTATCTCATATGAATAAAATTACCAATGTTTTCTAAAAGTTCCTTGCGGTAAAATATTGCGGGCTGATTTACAAACCACCCATGTTTGTTTGTAGGCTGACCTCCTGAATATTTGGTCAAAGTAAGCTCTAGTGAATTGGGCATTTAATGCAAACAACCATATACCGTAGTGGGTCCCTCATCGTAAACCAAAGAGAAACAAGAATTCAAACATGAAGACAAGAAAACCCCAGTTAATTCTTCTGATAGCCATTACTGGATATTATTACATTTGGTCCAATATGATAGTTATCTAGAACTATTAATAACTATTTTATAATTATACCCTTACAATGTTATGAAATGTTAATTACTGTATTAACTTATGTAATTTACAAAGAAACAGATTTAATTTATGCTGCGCTTCGTAACTTGTGATATTTAGTAGGTTTATTGATTTTTCAAAATTGCTAGATTCATACACGACCTGAAACCGGTTTTCCCGCGCGGCGGTAGGGCTGCACCGTTTGACTCATAGAGGTTTTACGCCAGATGATCATATTTATAAACATTTATTTGTTTAAGGAATTTTTTGTGTTCCTTTTTTATAATGATATTGAATAGACATAACTTCATTGTATAAAAAAAAAAAAACAATTTCAAAATACGGATTAAACCGAATATGTTTTATTTCGAAATATTTAAACGAAATAAGTAAAATTAAAATAGCTTTGGCTTATTGTTTACAGTAAATTCAAATCTAAAATTTAAAAACTAAATTCTTTGTCTAAAAGTTTACTTTGTCTGTTTATCCTAAAATTACATCCTGTCTGTCATCTACAACAAAGAACCTAAAACCTAATATAAAACTAACAATAAAATAATATTAAATTAATACTAAAGTTATAACTTATATAACTTATAATAAAAATGCTGTAATTTTATCACAATCTAACCAATTATTGTTACAACCATTTTTAATAAAAAAAAAGCTTGCGGTTAATCCGTTCTATAAAGGCACAGACAAATGTATGAGATTTCAGTCAAAAAATAATGCTTGCATAGTTTTTTTTAAACGAATAGTCTGTGTCAATTTTCCACTAAGACAATAGTTAAAAAATTATGTTACAGATAAAGGTTTTAAATATTTGGATAAGATTGAAAGAAATTTTTATATTTATTTTACAAACTTTTCATTGGTTAAAATTATGTAAATCTACATTAAAATTTCATGAAATTAAATTTTATGCTGATCTGTGGTTTCAGATCCCTTTCGGGATAATTTTAAGAAACTTTGAGCTCTCTCAAGGGGGCCTAAAGAAATAAATCCAAATCACAGATATAAAATGTTTTAATAGGAGAATCCTTATTAAATAATAACCGTGGTAAGTTTCTTGAGGTTTAACTCCCTCACCTGTGAATTCTCACGCATGATCTTTGCCTCACGGCGCCCGTTCGCTAGTCAACTGAGCCAACCACCGCCATTTTCGCTCCAGTCCAGTTAGACTTGCGTCGTGTGTCGAACGTGTCAATATGTCCGTTGCCGCCGAAATGTTCGTTCATAAAACATTGTGTATTGTTATTCAGTAATGTGCCCAGCTTATTAACTTTATCAAGTGTCTGAGTAATAAAAATTGTGTTATAATTTACTATTTCTTATATAAATAATTAGTTGAACAGTTAAAAAAGTTTATTTGCAAATTGGTTTTCTGTTTGTCTAAAAGTTTGTTGCCCGCAAAGAATCTTCGGATTCAGATGGGAAAATTGTTATGTGTAGTAAAGAAGTGTAATATTTGTTGGCTTACGGGTTTATTGGAAATTAATTGAACTGCGCCTTTGTTTCCTCAGTCTCGTGGAGTTTAACAAAAAGGTAAGAATATGTTTTAATTTTATAAAATTTAAATATTTTTTTGTCTTATTGTTTTTAAGTTTTCGATGTTAATATTACCAAACATATATTGTAAAAAGTAATCCTCCTTTCCGATTTCCTTTAGGTCTATTTATGTGTTCTGATAAGTTTCTATATGTACCTACGGCAAAAAAAAAAACTATTTTTGTTATTCAGCTTATAAGTACATATTGATCTTTGTAACTAATTTGGTTAAAAAAATCAAATATTAACAATTTTTAACTTTTTTACATCTATGATAAAGATATTGATCAGATTTTTTTAACGCGTATTGTACAAATACGTTTTGTTAATTTACGGTGAAAAATATCTAGCAGTATTACAATACGACTTTGTTTCGGAAAGTGGCCTGATAAAGTTTTAACGGTTTTACTTGCACAAATTGCTCTCTCCTGATTCACTGAATTTACGTCATTTATGCACATAAAATGCTAAACAAGAACGTGGTTCACCTAACACTGAGTCTTAACCGCCGCGCATCAACGTCCGCAAAAATACGAAGCGCAACAGATGCGTTGCCGGCCTTTGTCAAGGAAAAAGCGAGTAAAAAAAAGATTAATGGGTCTGTGGTACCTTTACTCTTAGACGATGCTGTGGTACTTTTAACCACATAAACAATAAAAAAAAATGATGCAGAACAGTGGTAGAGTACTTAGCAGCAACATATTGCACGAATGATATGGACTGGTGAAATACCACGACCTCACAGAAGACAGGCGTGAAGTAAAAATATTCTGAGTATCGTCTGATGATCGAGATGCCGGAGGCTCAGTCCTGGTACCATCCTATTTTATTCTAATAAGGAACGGATGGGAAGAGGAAGAGCATTTGACGGATGAGGGGAAGGATAGGAAAAGGAAATATCCTTTTTCCTATCTCATCCTGTGTTCATTAAAGTAAGGCAGCGTATTTGTAACTCGTTTGCTTGTTACGTATGGCAATAAGGTAGCAGTCACTTAATATCAGGTGAACCGCCTGCTCGTTTGCTACCTTCTTCCAAAAAAAAAACAGCGTCTAATAGGCGTCTGTTATGTTGGCCTCATTCGAGTAAAGTTAGGTGCAGTTGCGAGTTCTGGTTCTAATGCTTCGAGCATGTGCTCGTTCCAGGAAACATAACACTCCAATATCACAGTGATGAGGCAATGTTGTTAAAATATTGGTTTCAGATCTTATTCAATTACTATATTCCTCAGGTTCGTTTTCGCAGACTTAGTACTCTTACCTTTTTTAATACCATTCTAATCTTAAAGGTTTGTACTAGAATATGAGAAGCGATAATAGTCGAATGGTGGGATTAAAACCCGGGACCTGATGATCGGGAGTCCATACCCTAAGTCATTAGGCTATTGACGCATCAAATCTTTGTCAACAGTAAACGGAAGTTCTTGTTAGATTGTACTAAGAAATGCAGGGTCTGTTCGTTTTTAGGGATTTGAGTCAAGGACTAAAAGTTTGAATATAATCAATTTAATTGAAATATGGCTTTATGCAGTTCTGGTTGTAACAGTATTATTTATTATATTCCTACAGCTTTGCGACTGCCGGTTTAACGGAACACATGAGTCTTTTTTGTGATATGAATAACCGTCTTAATATTACGATGGACTCTGCAATGCGGCTGTTACATCGATATTACATATAAGTTTTGAAGATAAACGCGGAGATGTGTAGATTGCGAAATGTTTTATTTAACAATTTCATCCAAAGCGATAAGTAATTCAAAATAAAACAGAATTTTATCAAAGCTACGCGTGTTGTTATATTGATTTGTAAATTTAAAATGTTGTTCTTAATACTGTGTGATAAGCTCTCACGGCTCTAAACCTAGTTTTGACTGGCAGGAATAGCAATCGCATATCTATTAATAAAATTTATTTGACCTACAAAGAAGGTCGAGGTTTATTATATTTATTTTATTATGTTTAATCTAGAAAAAGAAGTAACAAATGTTTACTAATGCAACAGCAATAGACAGTGAGATGTGCTAGTCGTTTTTCATGGTTTTTAATTACGATGACGAAAATATCGCCATACAGGCGAGATACGAAAGAAACATTATTTTATTTCACCAATCCATACATCTCAGCGATCATAGGACGATCGTAGGATCGTCCACTTCTGGACATTCCCCATTGATCGCATCCTTGGGGGGAAATGTGCCATAACCGCCACGCTTGGGAGGCGGGTTGGCGATCGCGGTATGTTGCACCGTACTAAGAATAGGAAGCTGCTGCCCTTCCTCCGGTGGTCTGGACGCAGAGGTTTTAACGACAAGTTTCTGGGTCATGGCGATGGCTTAAAAACCGGGAATACCGCTGGGACTGATTTGGGCTGTGAATTAAATTAAAATAATTGAATGTTTTTAATTTTAATTTGAAATAATTTTAAAAACATGCACGATTAAATCCTTAATTCCAAATTATATATAAGCTTTTCAATTTTATCATATCATTTCTTTATAATTCAACGTGTATTACGTATATTATAAAGGAGTAAAAGTTCCTCAGAAATATTTTTTATTAGATGTACTTTTCAACGCATATGATGAAATATAGGTCTCGACTGAATAAACGGAACAAACATGAAGACAAGTAAATTTATTAAATTTCCTTCGTGTTAAGCCGCTCTGCACTACAAGGCCTTTTGTACAAAATATTATTTTAGAGAACATTTCAAAGATTCTTTACGAAAAAAAAAAAAATGAATTCTACTCGCGTTGAACTCAAAAGTGTTATCCTTATACTTTAACACAAACTTGTTAGGACTTATTTTTATATCTATTTAATGTTTATAATGTATTAATTAATAAAAATGTACTTTTGAATTACGTTTAATATCGGTAAGTTTCAATTTGTTATTGTTTTTCATTTCAGTACAATATTTAAAAACACTATTACTTCATGATTAACAATTATACATTATCAACTATTCTGTTTGTTAATAATATAACATATTAAGATCACTTTTTTTTTAAAGTTACATGATCTTTGTGCTGAATAGAGATTTTTTAAATCAAAGCCACGGTTTACTTTTGCTATTTAAAGGTTATAAATTCGTTACTTGTTAATTAATGTTACGCTAGCATTCCCCTTACGTTGGCATTTTACTTCTTTACTTTTTTTGTAATGATTAATCTACATGAAATATCTCAATATATTCTCAGTTATAAATGAGCTTTTTTTGTTATAATAATTTGAAAGGAAAGATTTTGGTACGTGCCAGCAATGTTTTTGTTCCCGACCATACATCATCTAATAATCCTTCGAGATGTTTACCGAAGGAAAGGTCACTGCGGTATGTACACTTAATGAGTGTTAAGTGTTCCTTAATTTAAGAACAAACATATATATTGCATATCGGATTGTCCCGCTGTTATTTCAGAAATCCATAACGTTCACCTAATAGTTTGGAATACGCTATTAATTACGACCTTTCATAAGAATTTTGGTACTACAGGATTTTAACATACAAAGTTATTGTTTTACGCCACAACAATAACGCAGTTAAAAGAGTTCGCTGCTTAGGGATATGACTTTTGAGACGAAACTAATACAAATAATTACGTGATCGGAGTGTACACATATGGCGTGCTCGAACGCCTGCAGTGAAAGGATTTGTTTACAGTGAAACTGCTACGTAAACCTCGCGGGTTAACTGCGTACATGCAATGATCTGGTCTTGTTAGCCGTCCGTTAGTAACGACTTGACTAGGAAGTTAAAAATTACACCAATAATGCATCTAGCGTAAAATAAAATGCAAACGAATTATGCATTGGCGTCGTCATGCCTGAAATTAACATGTACGTAACTACGATAAGAATTTTATTACTTTTAGATAACACATAAGAACGGAATATAAAACCTTTTAATAATTGAAGCATTTATTATTCAGTTTAAAACATTGTTTATCCTTGTTACTGTTTAACAGAAGGGCTTTGCAAGAGTTGTAACGTTAGCATAAGAGACTGTGCTAATCTCTAGATTTATTTCCCTCTATTAATTCTCTGTACCTGGCCCCTACTCATACTGGTATATACTGTATGTTTTAACACACAAGTAATAATTCAAACTAGTTTAAGCTATTTGCAGCGGCTATTGTCTTTTTTAGATAAAAATAAAGCTCGTATTGTCACAAATCACTTTTCACTTTATAATATTTTAACAATTACAAAACTAATTTTGTAAAACAAAAATTAATAAGCGACTATTTTCTAAAGAAACAATTATTCATAGATAAAAGCTGCAATGTCAAAATTGGCAATGTGACAGGAAATAAGCTTATTTTGTGACTATAGCTAAAAAAAAATCTTATACAAATATTGCCATGTCTAAGAATTAAATTCAAGACTCAAAATACGAAATATGTATGTACTGATACGTTAATCTATTCTACGCGCTAGTAATTATAGTTTATTACCAAGCAAATTTTTTACCATCACATTAACGTCCCAAAGATAAATGAACGCTTTATCTTAATTAGTTTACATTGAAATCTAAATAAATCAAGTGAGCGTAAAGGCAATAAATATACAATAGCAACGGAGCTGGCCTGAACGTCGAGTCGCAGTCTAGACGTGTTAATCTGTCTCGATATATTTCCCAGTGCGAATTAATGGCACAAAGAAAAAGGTCTCTAGTTAAAGCTAAATAACATGACAATTATAGCTATCAATCAATAGACAAAAACTATTGATTGAATTTAAAAAAAGTTAGTAAGTCCGAGACTGTACTCCTATAGTACTTCAGGGAAGATTACGAAACGACTGTACATCTCAGGATTCAAAATCGGTCAAGCCTTTTAGGCTCTACGTCACAATATAACGGACATACACACAAATACCCGCGAAAAATATTACCCTGATGTAAGTCGGGCAATAAGGTCACGTGACACTTCCTGCTGGTAAAATGAAATGAATTGCTAAATATGGAATAGGAAGTATACATTATTTTGCTAATTTCGTACTTTGAAGGAACGAATTAAAAAAAAAAATTATAAACTGTCGAAAAGTGCCACAATGTCAAATTGTGAATGATTTGTTCGGTTTCCAATTTGTTGTTACATACTTAGTAAGGCTAACACTGAAGAATTTTATAATCGGTAGGTGATAGAAAGTAACGAATAGAACATATGAAACTAAAATGGCTTCTACAAATGATAAAAGCGACTCCATCATGCCTTAAATTCTTTAATTAAAACTTTTTCCGGATTTTTACTTAGTCTAAATGAAATGTTAAACTTCTTGTCCGATGTGTATGCTAGGATGTTATAATCTCGGTGAAAATCAAATATCGATTACAACTTCTATCCACCCCTTAAGTGGTAAAAGTGAAAGTATATTATTATATCATAGTATAACTAATAATTTCACGTGCGATAAAATCGTGTAAATCTCTCGTGCTTATTTTTAAATGGCCAACCCTAAGGCATAACGAGCAATTAATGCTGAAAGTAAATTCATTAACAAACACGCTAACCGGCCGCCGCCATATCATGGTTGTCGTGTGGACACGCCTTTACAAACAAAGCGATCAAGAGCACGCGTACAACTTCCATGTTTTTAATACTTGTGCATTGTTAGTAGTTTGTGTGAAAGTAAGTAGAAAACTTATCAAAAGTTTAAAAACTAAAAATTTACACAAATCTCCAGTTACGTATCGTGTTACATTCATTTGAAACTAGGTGGCGCTGCCCTCAATCTTAAAATAAATGATAATGATCATAGTCAGAACTAAATTATAAAAAATGTATTGTCAACAGTCCTTGATACGTGTGCAAAATTTCAAATCAATGTGATGTCTTGAAGTGGGTTAAATTCGAGTTCCAAGATTCCATTACATACATTTAGGCAGGTGCAGGCGAAGATAATAAAAGCATGTTAAAAAGGCGTGATATTTTCATCAATTCAACACTTAATTAATAAACGGTTTGATTCATATATCTTTATAGGTGAGTTGACTATTGAAACAAACTTTACGTTTAGATGGGTGTGTAAAATGTGTAATTATATAACAGAAAATCAAGAATTCAAGTTATGATTGCATGTTACACTTTTACCTATCTAAAAAGTCGGTAACATCGCAACAACGTATGATGATTGTACGATGAAAAATCTCACAATTTACATCAAATAACTGACATTACTAGAATCGCCGTACTGTTTGACTTTCACTCACCTTTGTTAAAAACTGTAATTATGTTCCGTACCGTCATAACACGGATCTGAATTGTGCTGCAAGTGAGAAGAGGATTGTTCCAAACTTATGCAACCGTTATCATCTGCATTTTATTGTTGTTTAAGCAACATAACTGCTGTTAAGTACTGTATTTTTGGGTTTTGTGATGAACTAGATGTTTTCACGACTTTGCATAAAATGATTACTCCAAGAATTCACTATTACTATAGAGGTATGATGATTACGCAGAAACCTGCAAAGATATAAAATGTATTTACTCCTCCAGAGCCATCTTGCGGAATTATTTAAAAAAAACCGCTCCATTGACATTTCTTGCCAAGTGCGTAAGTAAATGTCACTTTACTATTTACTTTAACTTGAGAATTGATGTGTTCTCATAAACATTTTATAGGCTATTTCACCCTTTTTAAAATTTATATTTTATAAAAAAATATTTGTAAGGGTGTTCAAAAACCGAAAAATGGTGTCTGTGTTAGTGGGCACGATCCAATCCTATCTCTATAAAAAAAAAACTCCTAAATTATTCCAATAGCTTTTGAACAATGCGCGAACAATGGAAACGTTAATAATTTTATTTGTATAGAATATACGTGATGATATGGAATGATTTTATTCATAGTGAATTATTACTCGCTCTCATCGTCTGCTTAATTGTTCTATTAAAAAGAAATATAATTAAACGTTGGCTTAAATATACGATAGAAACACTACAATTTCATGACTTATCTTTCACATTTATCTAAATAAGGTCTTACAAACTTTGGTGACATAAAAATTAAAAGTACCGTTGAGTATGTATGCGTGAATGTATGAATGTAGAAGAAACGAGTGAGATATGCCAGAATCGAGTCAAATGGAAATCTCTGTCTATCCCTCTGGGTTACGGATGTGTGGAAAATTCAAAGGTATCCACTACATTTTAATCGTCATATTTCTTATGATGATTTTTTAAATTTACCTACACTGAACTTTTAATACTTTTTTTAATATGAGAAGGGGGCAAACGAGCAACGGGCTGCCCAATAACAAGCGATCACTGACGCCCATGGACATTCGCAACACCAGAGGCCTTTAAGGAAAAGATACGCTCTCTTCTTGAAGGACCCTAAGTGTAATTGGTTTGGAAATACCACTGAAGACAGATCATTCCACAGCGCAGCTTTGCGAGGCAAGAAGTTTTGCGAGAATCGTACGGTTGTAGAAAACCATCACCACCAATACGTAGTAATTCTATGTCACGATCAATTGCAATCGCCGATGTAGATCCTAAGTTATGGCATAAGTCGAGCTTCGAAGTTGCGTTGCATCATGACACTTATATCTGCGAATTTGACATTAAACACTGAAAATAACGACTGGCAAAAGGTTAAACCTTTCGATTCGCCAAGGTTTCGCGTTGTTGTGTTAAGTTATTGTTCATTAATAATTCACAGGCGAACGAAGAGTTTATAGTATTTGATAAGCCGTTCTTATGATATCTGTTAACCTAATTAATTGTATTTTTGAAGTAATGCGTCGTCGTATCGTACAAGAACACAACATTAAAATCTATAGCAATCCCTATGGGTTGCCTTCTAAAAAAATACTTTCAGGCCTATGCCTGAAAGTATTTAGAAGGCTTATTTCCTAATTATATAAGACTACAATGTTGAAACTTATTTTGTGTCGTTTTTGAGGCTGTGAAGTTATTCCTGTCGCCCTCACTCTCTCACTATTTCTTATCGCTCGCGAACACGGGTCTTGATTATCTACTCCGTCTGATATCCGTGTTATTCTTAATTAAATTGGGTTAGCCCTTGGTGTTACCGTTTACGTGTAAATTCACGTCTTATTCTTTAATATTAATAATATAAGGTTATTAATTAAAATTTTA
>DWLR01005793.1:0-10626 GCA_018246295.1 Papilio alexanor hazarajatica
ATATATATATATATATCCGTAGAAGGATTTGCATTTTGCAATGAATATTGACAGTTGGTGCTTATAATACATATATATTTCTTTACAGAACTACCTGTTATCTGTACGTAAGAAAAATCACAGAGGATCTATTTTAAAAGAGTATGGATCCGAGAACACACTTGAAAATGTGTCAGGACCGCAACTGTTGTCTTTTTATGGACTCTACCTTTTGCTTACTTTATAAAATGTAGCAAAGTTTTATACTTTGCTAACAACATTTTTCGCGTGCATTCACTCATCTTATACTCTCACCATTGCATTAACCAAAGTAAATGAAAGACTCGCCAAACTGTTGTTCAACTAACACTCCTATCCATTTAATTATTATATCAAATCTGTTTCAGATTAATTGCAGACACTAACAAATTATGTTAAAGAACGCTTTACTAGCGATTATTATTTAAATTGATTTATTTTTCAGAAATTAGACGTAATCCATTTCATATGGTCACCAGACACTCGAATCATATTACACATTTTGACAATATATGTTCGACGAAAAGTTATGTGTTCAGAAAAGGATGTTTATTTTCATTTTTTTCTATTCTTATGTAATACTACAAAATGGTAACGTTTTACAATTTTAAATAATAACCTTTTACCGTTTATCAGATATTTGAATTAAAAAAAAAACAATTAGAGATAACTTAATCTCATCGGCTAATATAACAATGGGTATTACGGCAGCTATTTGTAGTAGGATAAGAGGCAATCAAATTACAATAGATCCCGCGGGGCTCACAGATACTTTTATGTAACTACAGCTGACCCAATTAATACTTTTCTAATTCAACAAGGGTTGTTTTAGATGTCATTCAAATTTAGAACTAGGTACAAGCACGAAAATACGAATGAATGAATTAACTAATAAAATCAAACAAGATCTTTCAATTTATTTTTCAATGTTTGCAATTTTACGCAAGCTATTAAAACAACACACAATCACACGTGCTTGATTACACTACTTCAGGACAGCGCTCGGCTCCGCCAATACATCTTTCTCGCTTAGCGTTTCTGTTCAGATCCTAAAGACAGTGGCGTAATGTTTAATAATCTATATATAACCTTCCATAATAATTGGGCCACCAAATGCCAAAAAAAGCTTTCAAATACGACTGGTAGATCATGAGATTAGCGTGTTCAAACCAACCAACTCTTCCATGGCTACTCCGTTATCCATAACTATTCCGGTACTATATATTTATAAATGTATATATATATATATTTACATAATGTAATAAAAGCGGTGTCTCGTTGCTTCCAAGAAGAAAGCAAGCGATTTTAATCTGACTCCAGAGTTAGAGTGAACTCCGGGCGAAGTTTCTAATAGCGCGTTTATCATTCTCTAAGGATATAGGTTGTTATTGCGCTGGAACTTGGAAAACATCTCTATATTTTCACTCGAACTCTTTGGATAACTGTGAGGGATTTCGTTTTAAATAATAAATAGTGACAGTTAAACAAACGATGAGATTGTTTATATTTTGTTTATATGTATATTAAGCCGTGAAGCAAAAAGTTTAAGGACATTTAATTTTTTTTTTGAGATATTTAAAGATTATATGGTGAAGCAACAGATAAAGGTAAATTGTGTTGCATTGATATGTGTTAAACTTAATTATTTAAACACTTAATTATTAAAATAAATTAAAATCTTTGCTGACGTACATTTCATCAGTGGTAACTGATAAAAGTTTTGATAATTGTAGAACAAAATATTTTTGCGATTGTGTCATAGCTATTCTCTATCGCAACCGGTTTGTAAATAGACCTGTACTTAATTCCGATTGCTTCGCGGGTGTTCTTTTTTTGTATCTCGTATCCGATATATGCAATTAATCCGAATTTAAATTTGTTGTAACCGGTTATCCAAATTTTTTATTTCAAGTTTAACAAATTAGAGGAACATATTCCATCTAGCTAAAAATATTCTATTAAAAAAAAAACGTCAGATATGACTCAAAGATATAGCTAAAAGTCGCAAGAAAAATGTTGTAAGATTAAAAAAAAAAATTAAATAATATTAGTTGATATTTATTTTAAATACAACATTTTATGCAATAACAATACTCATTTTGACAAAAGTGTACCAAGGTGTTACAAGATTTAACGTTGCTTTAGCCCGGCTATAGTGCAGTCTTAAAAAAAAAATCATGCGCACATTGAGAGCACTCAGCACGGGCCACGTTGAAATAAAGTATCCGGTTAAAACATGTTAAACGCAATATTCACCTCTATTGCCTTTATCATACATTCAAAAACGGTTTCGAATGGGATTTACTAAAGGTATAGCAGCGAGGAGTTTTGAACCGAAGCTGTATGGCACGTGGGTACTATGAATACAGCACCGAGTGCTATTCACTTGTAGAGCTCTAGAATCAATGAGGGGGTACCGCGGTGGTCCGAGACGAGTTTCCGCAGAGCCTATCGCATGTGAAGTCGCCATTTCCTTATTATTTAAATTTTTATAAGGAAATCCATCCTTTAAATTTTATTAATGTTTATAAAAAAGTTATGCGTTAGATTTATCAATTAATTGGTAGAGTTTGATTCAACCTGAGATTTTCATAATGTGTCCCTCGCTTTTTTCTAGGATAGTGATTACTATCTCTATCTAGTGCTCTTTTTTATTATTTATACAATAGAAAAGTGAATGGGATAATGCAAAACTAGTGTTTACCATTTTTTTGATCGCATCTGGCGGGATTGTGGTTAACACTATTTAATTTATTAAATTAATCTAGAGGAATTATAAAAATAATAAATCATTATAGTGGAAATTTTAAGCTGAGACTTAAATGTTGAAACTTTTGCTTTAAAGAAGCTTTATAAATCTAATATAACGGTGTTTACGACTTGCGTTTAATCCGGATTTAAGGTATTAAAATCTGTAAACTTCTACCATTATTATTGGACGGACTTCTGCTATAACTGTGGGATATCTCACAATTACAATTTTAATTTTAGAATAAAAATAACATTAATACGATGATTGCATTAACGATACACGTCGAGTAAAATATCGTACTGAGATAAATTTTTTGGAGCTACGAGTACGAGGGAACCAGGTACTGCATGAGAGTCCATAAATAATTGGTACAAATTTATTGAGCTGTAACCGCTAATCCTTGATTCAGAGAGAGTTTTATTTATAAAATATAATAGAAAACTGAAATTTGATTCCTTCCATCGATCCCTAATCAACAGTCCCAGTCGAAGTTTGTCCTTGTGTTGTTTACCTCGAATTATTGGTTCGAGTCTCCCCTCCCCTTATGATGTCCATGAGAGATATAATTACCTTTTAACACATATTTATCTATTTTTTATACTTGTTTATTGTGTCATAGAGATTACCGAGTATATCGTGAACTGCATAGCTACTACTATGGACATGTTATTATGCAGATATTATATAACCATATACGTACGTATACAAAAATACCAAAAGTATAATGCAGGCCCATAACATAGTATCAATTGTATACACGCATACTCTTCTAGACTAAAGCTTAGTATAGAACAGGTCACTGATTTGTACATGCGTATAAAAAAGTCATTGTTACTCGTCTCGTTGTCTGGTATTAGATACTAGACTTTAATATTAACATCGTTTCAGTTCGTGACTGGGCTTAGTTAATAAATCTCATAGAGTATGAGACACGTAGAGGCGTTTTCTATTTAATAGAAAACAAACAATTCATTGAAACAAAACATAAAATAATATGGAATAAACATCTGCGAGATATTTAGTGCACTCATGTAACATGTTCTAGAAATTGGAGAGAAACGGCGATGCTGCGTCGCAGCCTTTTCCTTTATGAGACTAGTCTCCTTTGTAGCGTTCCGTGTATTAGACTTGACGAAATCGCATTAGCCGTCTTATTGTATGGAGCCAAAGCCCCGAGAGCGTATCGCATAGCACGAGACCGTACTGTCTATGTAAATGTATTCCCTCCCACTAAATATATTGTGAGTCCCTAATTTCATCATTCGTCTTTGTTCGCTCCATTAAATCCTTTACCAAATAGACTACATTCTATAATATGACAAACGGAACGTATAGCATTTTATGATTTCAAAATTATATTGCGTCGTTTCCTTCACTTAGTGGCTGAATAAGCAGAATTGGCTGATGGAAAGTGATAATAAATACACTCGGAAAGCTTGCTACTAAAAAAATAATATTTGAATTTAAAATTATGTTCAATACTCCTTTTACGTAAGAGCGATGTCGTGTTAGTCGAGTAATATTACCGTTTTACGGTAACGTTTTTATTAAGAAGGCATTAATGTTAGCAGATTACTAATTGTAAACAAAATCTGTCTCCAAGGGTTAGGGCTAATGGCTTCAGATTTTTATTTATTTATTCAAAGCTATACATACAACAGAAAAAACGTATACAATAGAAGAATTACAGTACAATAAGCAAAGGCGACCTCTGGAAGAGTTTTCTGACTGCTGACCCCGCGACATAATAAGATTATTATTTTTACTTACTTATTTCTATAAAATCCACATCTTTTTCTTTAAAATAAAAATAACTAAATATAGATGTTATGCTTTCTACCAACAATGTACTTTTATTTTACTAAAAAAGTTAGAAAATAATATTTCATTCCTTTGTTAAAATTTCAGTAATTATTCATTCTTTCTTTTAAGTTAGATTATTTCGTGGTTATAATATAAATTTAATAAATTAAATCTTAATAGGAACTTCTACGAACTAAGCGTTTCTTGAAAGTCTCTAAGGAGGAAGAAAATTATAGGACAGAGAAATGTGTAGAGGGCACATTATAATTAAATTACATCACCACATGGTATGTATACTTAAAATCAAGAATGGACTTATGCGTGTTTTGCAAAAAAATAAAGAACGACCTTATTTAATATGGGAATAAATTTTAACAGTATCGTGTAACTTTTATTGCAGTTGCATAGATGAAGACCTCATGAAATTATGTTGTTAGAAGTATGTATAAGCTTATTGGTTTTAAACCTTATGAACCTTACAGAACTTTACTGATGGGGCCTGAGAATTCCTATACTCAGGCCCTAAAATTTAATATAATTGTAATTCTTTCCTACAATATTAGTATTTAAATCTGATCTGTTTACTGGAAATTTTCGAATGACGCAGAATTCTTCTTGGCTTCTTTGCCTACTTTTACTCTGTCTTCTAAATCACGGGCGTAGGTTTAATATAATATTTTATTCTACGTATTAAAAAAGTTACCTAGTATAAAGTTCTATTCCAGTTACTATGCTACTTTGTATTGGTTGGTCAGAGTACTAAATCATACAAAAGCAAGAAATTGTTAGGTGCAGGATACATTACATCACGACGGCTGGGCTGCCGTTGCACTCTGCTACCTCCACTCACCTACCTACCACATGCGTTCCTAGTATTTCAGTTTCTGTATGAAGGCATAATTCATACCACACGCCAGAAATAGAAATTCGTGCTTTGCAGAGCGTTGCTTGTTAGAACCAAGTTATTTATAATGTTGATCAAAACAATAGAACCACGTTAAAAATAAATGGTAATTTTAAATTTGAGAACATAATTGTCGTTTGTGACTTTTGCAGTATTATTAGTGGTCTGGTATATTCAATATATATGTGTTTTGAATGAAAACATACAAAACAATAACTATGCATTTGACAATATGTCGATTTAGGTTTTTTTAACATAAGCTTAAAGAAACTGTTCGGTAAAGTACAGGTAAATCACGATTGCTGTCTCTTTCTACTACGGTTGGAAAAATTAAGCTAACCGTTTTCTTATTAAGTTGATGCGCATTTTTGTTGATTACATTATTAAACTCCGATAAAGTTGGTAACCTCATCTTTCATACTGTGTTATAATAAAAATAAATAATTATATCTTTTGTTTTATAATCGTGTTCGATAAAATTTTTAGGTCAGGTCGCATCCAGTTCAAGAACACTTCAAAGGTTAACACTATGATGCGTACATTGATATTTTTAGGCAATATTTATTTTTTATGTTATTTTTAGTATTTCCAATTACAAGTCTAAACACTAGAATTTAGAATCCTTAATTTAATACTTAGATCTTACTTGGACTTAGATTAGATTAGCTCTTCGGGAGGTGGGTCAAGAGGCTCAAGTACTTTACGAGGGCGTTGGAAAGTTTACATAGTTGATTAACAGATAGCGCTGTACTGCAATGTAATTCACCAAGATCGCGGTATAGCTGTCTCAATAGCTTAAGTAGTATGTTTTAATGGTCAATGTAATTCAATAGCAATCATCACGCTATGCTTTGTAGTACCTATGCAACTATGTTCAGGTCTCTTGGGAGACAATCAGACATCACATCATCCAACATCAAAAGACTGATCGTAAACTGTCACCAGGTGTCTTTTTTAGGTCTTTTAACGCCTTCAAATACAAAACTGACTATAAAATTGTATAATTCTTCACTTTTTAAGAGATAAGAAATCAAATTACAAAAAGGCAATGTTGAAAATAACAACTTTTTGACACATGTTATCTATTATCGATATGTGTATACACGGAATCAAATTATTAAAAAAATAGTTAGGAAAATAGGAAACGAACGCATGCGAAGCCGCGGGCAACGCCTAGTTTTATTCACAAACATTTATAGTAACACTACGTAACGTAACTTATGCTTATTTTCATAATGAGACAAAAACATTAAATCCAAACAAGGTTTGTCTTAAGTCCACCAATATATCAATTTTCGGTATATCTTTGGAAAACAAGGTTATTGGACATTCAGTATTAAATTGCGAATGTTCCCTTCATAAAAAAATCAAATCGTTTCGGTAATGATAAAGTTCTGTGGTAACTACCAAAAAAAAATACAACCAAATCGAGAACCTTCTCCATTCTATTGAATTCGATTAAAAATTAGTATCATCTATATCTGAAACTATTTCCATACCCTTCCATTTACAATGTAGGTCTGCGCTTTCTCAAAAAAAAGTGTACTCTAGTGTTGTAAATTGTAAAACCTCTAACCCTTAATGATGAATAATCGATATGTTTTGAAACTAAAGCCGCATGGTGTCGATGTCACTATCACCCCTTTTGCCTCCCCTCTCCCCCACACAGACCACACGTACAGTTCCGGGTAACAGCTCGTGTTACCCATCACAGTGCACCATTGATCACTGTTTACTGTCGATGAAAACTACAACGCCCTAGGGAAAAGTGACATAGCTATAGTTCATACATTAGCATGAACTTAATATTTATACTACTTATTTATTTCTAACATATACTGACTAGTTATTAGTGCACGGCGTAGTTCGGGTAAGTTACATAATTAATTGTAAGATAGTAATCAAATATATAGTCATACAGATCGGTATAATAATGTTTTTAGTTACCTATATAATAGATAATAGAGATATAATAGAGAACTGATTAATAAAATCGGTTTAGTATTTTTAGAGTTTCACAAAAAAACATAATTACTATGGCAACATTATAACACAATCTTAAAGTTATATTACTTATTAGCACGGAAAGAACGAACGAAGCGTGAGTAAAAGTCCTCGATTATATATATAGCAGAGGAGCCGGGATAATCTATTGATAAAACCATTGACAATACAAAAGCTGTAGGTAAATATAGAATTACAGAAATAAAGCACTTGTCAACGATCAAAGGGTTAATAAAGCAAGCGGAATACAATAGGATTTTCTATTCAGCGCTATTTCACCAATGCGGGTGGCGGAATAAATTCAGCGTCGTAACGAGCCTTCATTTGACACTTTTAGTGAATTTTCCACATCGCGAGCCTTGGCCGGCCGACGAGTTAAATGTTTGCGTAAATTGATTCCGGGAAAGCCAGCGAACGAGTTTGTATCGGCCACATAATTTTGCGAAACGCTTTTACGTCCAAGCCTCGAAAACGATATGTCCTTTTTTAACGCAACCGCTGTTTGCTAAATGCAATATAACTGGTTACAGTTGTTTAATAGTTAACTAACGCATCTGTGTTCTTGTACAAGTAAATGTTTTATGTAAATTTATGTAAATATGCTATTTACACAGTATGAATTAACAACCCTTCTTATTATAAATTGATTTTAAATGTTTACAAATCATTCAAAATACTAATTGAATTAGTTTTATTTAAAAAAAATCATGTTTTTAATTGCCACGATTTGTTTGGTGCTAAAGTATATGATTTGATACTGGTTTACTAGATTTAATATATACGTAAGGTATTTTTATATAAAAAGAATTGTATTATACTCAGGGAAAGTCTAAGCTAATATGAATGCCTTTCATAACTAACGGGTACCTCACATCTCGATGAAATTTGGTGACATAAATAAAGACAAACCATTTTGAATTTCAAAACATTTTGTTAGTAGAGATAAAGTTAAAAAAAAAAAACACAAAAAATCAAACTGTAAAGAACTGTTTTCTACTTCATGTGTGGTCTCCTAGAGAATGGAGGTCAGCACGTGGAGTGTTCGATTTAATTAATGCCACTATATCTTTAATATCTCACACTCAGTAGAAATAAAAAAAACGAAGAAAACATTTTTTATTCCTACGCTTAAAAATTCGTAGACTTCTTTTTGAGCTTTGATGTTTGTCTTAATTAAAATAAATAATGTAAAAACATTTGCATCGCAGTGTTTGGGTGGTCTTTTTTTTAATGTTGTGATCTGATTTTTGAACTTCCGATGATGTTTTATTGTTGTAGGATAAATTCCAAGCTTTAACCAACGTTATTGCTTCTATTTAACTACTTGATTTATTTGAATGATGACAATTAGAAGACTACGAACAGAAATATATATTTTTAAAGGCACGAAAATAATGACCTGTCAATGTGCAAAATTGTCGCTCTTCCCCATGCATTTCAAAATAGGCGCAGTACAGTGTATATTTTATACAATAATTATCCAAGCAACAGTTTATAGTTTTGAAACATAAAATAGCTGTTATCCAGCTGAGTATTTTTAGTAGATTTTTAATTAAATAAAAAGAAACGAGCAAAGTTTTTAGTTATAATGAGAAATGTAGCACCCATATGGTCGTATAATTAGTTTATAAAGCTGTACTCTTTCACACTGGCGCTTCGCCAACTGAATTTAAAAGCTCGTCCGAGAAGTAAAAGAAGTTCATATAAAAGTTTTTTTTTATTATAATGCGGGCTTGCTATTGTTATGCTGAGCATCGTAAAAATATTAAACGGTTAATAAAGCTTTTATTATGTTTTTAATTGCTTCTACTCTATCCCATGGTTCCGGTGCTTGCTTTTGTAGGAATACTGTCGTCATTGGTCATTCAAATTGCTGCACGACACTAGAATTATGGATAGTTTTTATTTGTTACAAAAAATTGCAAACGAATTCTTTTCTTTCTGCCCCATTAAGTGTAAAATTCGCGAAGAACAAGTAATCGATTTCAGGTACTAATTCCAGTCTTAGGTCCTGTTTATATTAAACATGTACTGTAGTTAGTATGTACATTTGAGTTGGTAGTATATTCTAAGCAAACCATAACATCAACAACTTTCCCCGACACGCTCCCCGGCCCCGCCCTAAACAAGTCTTGCCAAGTATTACTTACATCGTACTTTGTACCAGCACGGTTGCAACGCCAAGTTTCGCAATACTGCATCTTTTGCTTACGTTTGCATCTTCTTAGCTTATAATCATTTCTTCATTAGTTTTAATAAAGTTATATCTTTGTCGTAATTTTTGTATTTTTTAAGATAAAAATAGAATTCCCAACCGAGTTGAGTTTTGGTTTGATATTAAAGATCATATGAATTTTATGAGATATTTTCCAAAATCGAAAATGTCTAGTCTGTTGTATTCTCGGTGTTGCCAATAGGCCTGCTGTTCCTGTCACATTTGTGAGTTGATAAAGTTGGTGTCAAGCTAATAATTCTTTCTGTCTCCTTAAACGTTACTCTTTTTTTTTTTAAATAGACATTACTTTAAGACTTCAGTTGTTTGTGTATGTGTAAAGCCTCCTGTCCTTATAGGCATGACAGACGTTCCTGATTCACCACAGAGGATGTATTAAATTAAGCTCGCCCAAAGCGGTTGGAGATTAGCAAGGAAATGTCAATATGTTAGTGTGAAATATGTCGTAGAGCGTCCGACTCGTGAATTGAATTGATAATGGCTCGTTTTATTGATGCGATGTTTATTGAATAATAAAATGTATAATCTGTTCCGCTATTTTATTAACGGCCAGTCTCGTTTCTGCTTAGCTGTTTTTTTAGTTGAATTAAATTAAATATTAATTATTTTACATTAGCCGTTAAAACTTGGCAGGTTAAAAATGTATGAAGAAACTTTATAGTTTAGAAATTTTAATAATGGTGGCATCTGCACAAACGGCAGCTTTTGCTGACTCGAGTGGGGATTGACCACGAATTGAAATGTGAAGAATGTACTTATAGTCCGTAATCTACTTGTTCGTTTGTATTGTTATTTTGCTTTGTTACTTAAATCGAACAACATTGTTAATGCATAAATTAGGTCCTTACATATGAAATTAGCGTTTTGTCGTACTGACCACTTTGATCTGAAATATCTCCTCTTTGGTTAAGA
>DWLR01005794.1:0-10626 GCA_018246295.1 Papilio alexanor hazarajatica
GCATCTGCAACTCGCAAATGCTTGTTGCAGATGTCTATGGGTAGCGGTCACTTAGGTGACTGCTTGCTCGTTTGCCAGCTTCTTGTATAAAAAAAGATTAACGAGATAGTGTGTGTGCTTTATCAGTGTGTGCTTTATCAGTGTGTGCTTAATGCGAAGTAACAAATCGAATCTTGAATTCGGTTTAAGTTACGTAGATAAATTAGGTTATATAAATAAATGTTTAAATATATGCTAAAAACTTTATTCAAGTAAAAAATTATTATTTTCGCCGTTACCCCCAGTTTACGTAATGACCTAAACATTCTACACTTGTGAATTAAAGTAGAGAGATTTGGTATAACCGGAGAAATTATAAGAAATTTAAGGAAGAACTAGTGTTTTTTTTTCTACAGACTAATACTTATTTACTTTTCGGAGTCCTTTTCGAAGTGAACTAAAAAAGCATGTAGCTTCAGAATTGTACCGTTCGCCATTTTATTAAGTTATAATTTAGGAAAATTTTATTTTAATATAAGTGTATCACCAAAGAAATTTACGTAATGATTTTTATAATAAATAGAAAGCAGACCGCTTAGCTGTAAGTACTCGATTGCCAACGTCTAGTCGAGTGCTATTGTACAATCAATAATTCCGACAATATAATGCACAATCATAAAAGATGTCTATTACTTGGATCAACTTAAGCCTTTTTAAATATTGTGCAATATTACTGGAAATATGCAATAGATGTGAAAAAAATATTAAACTCTAGGTTTATTGAGAGGGCGTTTTATCCAGAGTTTAGGTAGTTAAGGAAAACATTATTTTTCTTTTTAAACGATTTCGAACGGACCGTGGTTCTCATTTCGGTTGTATGTTTTATATATTTGTTGTTTCAGAACTTCGTCATTTACAAAACGATTTCAAAAATATTTCTTTTGTCGGAAAGGTGTTGGCAAGTGGGTCCCATCTAATTTTGAATGTCATTGAACCTTGGGTTCTGAAGAAATTCCGAAAATTAACATATCAGTAGACGTAAGGCAACCCCTGTTTGGATAAAATGGACTTGTAAATAAGATAAGCGACGTAGTGTGACTACAAATGAAAATAAATAAAACTAAGTATTTCCCGCGACATCGCACGTGCGCATTTCTTATTGTAGCTATTGTTCTAGCTGCCGCTCATATAAATTTTGATACTATGTAACATGTCGAAAAGTTTTCAGTGTTAACATTATCATGGCAATAGATAATAAGGTTTAGTTTTTTTCTATTTCAAATCCCTAAAAAAGGGATGAGTTATACAAATCTGAAGTTTTGTTGTTGTAAAAACTTTAAAACTTTATTCTAATCTACTTTTTCTGACGTATGAAATATTTTATAAGGCGTTTACGTATTATTTGAACGCTATAAGCTAATGTAACTTCTTATGATTACAAAAAACATTGTTATTAAAATCGTACATAGATATTTTATTGTTTATTTAGTCCAGGTTAACTTAAAAACTACTCAACCGATTGTAAAGTTTCTTTCACCAAAATAAAGCTATTTCATTAGCGAGTAATCTAGGGTATATATTTTATTTCATTTCTTTATCTATATATCTACCCAAGTGAAGCTGGGGCGTATTACTAGTATATAACAATAGCGAACTATTATATTACAATACGAATACAGATTTATAATCTGTATTCGTATTTGTTCAACAATAGGCCTTTTGTTTTGCCCTATCAATTGTAGGTTCGCCCTCAGGCGGTGTCCAATTCTATAAAGGTTATGATCGTAATTAAAACCTTGAAATCTTTTGTAGATTTTTCATTCTGGTATTCAACGTTCGTCATTTTATTTAAAAAAATATTAATTTATTAGATTTATTAAATAATAAACGGTCTGATTGGTGTAGTGCACAGATTCCAACTTCATTTCTTCATATATATACTAGCTGTTGGCCGTGGCTTCACACGCATTCTTTTCATATTTTCCCCGGTGAAAAATTGTAACTTGAAACCGAGTTATTGTCAAAACAATCATATCACATGACAATGGCAACCGATATTATGTTTTTTTAAACCTCGATTTTTTTAACTGTACCTCTGACAAGGTGTTTGCAAAATATAACGATAATCGATTGAGTCGATAAGACGTTATCTTACATTTGCATTTTTAATAATATTTGGATTACTCGCCTTTTTTTATGTAATATACTTATCTGTAAATTAATTTCTTCTTACGGTTTTTTCTGATTTGGTGTTGCGAATTGAAAAAAATAAAATAAAAAGCTTACCTCACGAAGCACAATGCCAAGCCACCGGTATTTAGCTGAGTCAAAATATTGACGCAATATAGCAACGTCCGCACAACATGACCTCCAAAATGCCTACCAGCGACACAGTTTGCAAACAAAGCAGATTATAAAATACACGCAGCTTCGCACGTATTATTTTCATATTTTACTGTTTGTAATTCCGTGTATAATAAACTGGAATTATAGTTAAATATGTCATAAAGTTGGTCAAAGCATGTGACAACCACATCTAGTGTCAGCATATTAAAAATAAAAAAAATAATCAGAACTTAATAAATTAGTCTGCATGCAACGTAACTTAGCATTTTATCATACACACATTTCCAGCGATATTTTTTTTTTTCATTACACTGTATGTCCTTTTCTGTCTCCCTGAGAATATGTGTGCAAAATCCAGTATCAGAAGCAATGAAAAGGGTGAATCAGAAAACTACACGCTATTTTCTAGGCAAGTTTTAGAAATTACTTAACCGTCTGTTTATTAACGTCATACCAGTGCTGGGAGATGGTTCATGACAGCAATTTTTAGAATTAGAGATTCAAAGCTACCTCATGTTTTGCAGTTAATCCTTAAACTATTTAGGCTATAAGTTTCTTTTTAATGCTCTCTAATTAAAATGATACAAAATTAACATGAAAAAATCTATATATGTGTATATATATATAAACTCACATAAACTTGACCGAGAAAATCACAGTCACATGACAAACAAATCGGTTAGGGCTCTCCACTTCAGTCATAAGAAAAAACAGCTCTTTAAAAAGTATATAAACCTTTTTTGTTTTTAATACTCTTTATTCCATGATAAAAAAAAACGTAGATGTCTAACGATACAAAAAATACGACAAAAGTGAAATTTCCGATACCACAAAATTTCATTTTACCGTCACCATTCCGTTGTGCAAATTGAATAAAAAACAATGCGTGTTCGTCGTATAGGCCGCAAAAGCGCATGTGGCGAGCGGCGGAATTTTTCACCATATTTGAACGGACGGCACTCGTAGCTCCTAAATTATTACCACGACGTTACAAGCGAAGTAAGGACATACCCACACACGGAAAAAACATGGTCCATAAAAATGGAGTGAGAGTATTCTTTGTTTTAAAACGTTCAGTGAAAATACTTCGAAAACGAAATTTGAAATGTATTCACAGAATTCAATCAAATCGCACTCAAACACATATTTGTACTTGTAACACTAGTTTTTTTTTTTTACTATATATCGAGCAATTTTTGTATAGGCTTATCGGCTATATCGGAAACGACTCTACGATTTGAAAAAAATTTTGTTTTCTCACTACGGTTTTGTTTTTTAATTCACCGTCGATTTTATTACAAAAGAAGTTTAAATGAAGAGAGTTTAAAGGAATTCATGCCATATTACAATACAAAAATCACGCTATTCGGCAAATGAAAACTAGAACGTACGTAAAAATACGTTTATCGTCAGATAAATGTAATTAATACATTATAAGTTATTTATTAATACTTTAAGAACAATAACAATAAATTACATAGCCAGTTAAAGATGCCCTTTTTCTCAACTATGAGTATTTTCTGCAATATTATGAATGACATTAAGGATGGAAATGAACTTGCAATAGTTGAATAATGGTTTGAAATGATAATTGCTTTGCCATTTTCTTCCAAAAAATAGTTGCATTATTTATTCTTTTGCCTTCCAGTGCCTTAAAAACGTTCACTTTACTCTTATCACAGATATATGGATATGAAATCCATTGGACCGTTATTTGTGAAATCGAAACCAACAAAAAAAACCAATGCATATGGACTCTCAAACTGCATGTTAATAAAAAAGATATTTCACTTTTATGTATTTTCCCTACCAACAGACTAGCTTGCTAACTTACCTGATTTTTTCCCGAATATAACACGGAAGGTTCAAACAAAAATTTTGATATTTTTTCTTTTCTAAACTGTAAGAAAACAGTTTAGAAAGAAGATCCATAAGCATTATTATTTAGCGCTCTTGGAGAGATTTTTCTTAAGATAATGTGAAAGATAAACAATACAAAATGAACTTAAAAATCATATCTTAAAACTTGAAGCTTATAGCTTAAAAAATAAAAAAAAAACACTATAGAAAAAACCAATCCTGGAAAGTGGGTTAAGAAAACTTAAAAGTCGCTCAGAATGCGTCAACGATTGCAGCTCGAGACAGCACTAACAAATACTAGTTCCCTTGTATCTGTCGCGCGAAACGCTCAAGTATTAATGAAAGGCAAATTGTTAGACACGCGACACTTCAACGCCACCTGCAACGAACACAAACGACACACTCTGTCCGTATTGTAACGCGAATTCTTTTAGATGTAACGTTTACAATAGTTGAATTGTGTTTCATGCTAGGGATACTAGAATAATTCTAACCGTTGATATTTATGATAAGTGTATGATAGATAACTAATCTGACGCACTGCACTTAGAACTTAGTTTTAACTTAGTTTTCTGTGTACACTCGAGATCATTAAGGCCACACACTGTTTTCAGGCCGGCGTCGAATCTGCAGTTTTTCTTATGCTGTGGATATTCGTGTGTTCAAACATCTTTTACATTTGAAATACCATGACTGATCTGCTCAGTTGCCGATTAAAGGTTCTTTTGTTGCAAGTTACGTCACAGATTTATTTATTTCATTCTGTCGCCGACTGTACAGGGGAGCTGGTAGTCTTAAGCGTTCGCGAGCTTTGGAGTGCAATTCATGAGTCGCGAGGAGTCTGCACCACTCGTCTGCTTGACCTACTTGCGCGGATTTAATTTTTGTTTTCATTATTTTTTTTTTAATTGTATAACAAACAATGTTGTTTGTTTCTAAATTTGATCCTGTACCTCGACTTTACTATGCGTACTAACTAAACTGCTAAGGAGGAAAACAAGAAAAGGTAGTGTCAAAAACAGCAGTTGTTGAATGAGCCAGCTCGATCGGGAAACTATTAGCCTTAGCCATAAGTGAGATATTGCAAGGCTTAACCCCTCTCAAACACGTCCTTGTGATGTGGGTGGCAAATCATCTACTCAAAAAAAAATCTATCACAATGTTTTAACCTGTTAAATCTTTCTAACATTGGGTATACCGAGTGACAGCCCAAAGTATTATTATAATTTAATTAGAAGATAAAAAAAAAACCTTTTTAAAAACATCATTATAATGAAGACTAAAGTTATTATTATTTTCTTTAGGTATTTATTGTATTTTGTTGAAAAGACACTCCATATTCGGACACTCCATTTGGTGTATTGTAAATCTAAAATAAAATCACTATATTAATTGTATTTTTATACAATACAAGCATTTATAATCATTACTTACTAATAGTTTAGATTTAGAATCGAACAACATATAGTCAAAAGCGTACAATAATATGCATTAGCTGGAATAATTCAATTATTAAATAATAAGGGAATAAAATGTGACTATTTTGGCAGATGGCTGACATTTATTACTTGTTAGTGTTGTGTTTTTATTCATTGAAAACCGTTTTTGGTGAAATTTTAAGTGCGTCGACAACGGCCCGTTTAAACAAAACTCGAAAAAATGTCTCCAAGCTTTTCGTGCGTATTTTCGGCCTATGCGAAAACATGTAGGTATTTTTTGTTTCCTTTGTGGGAATTCACGAATGTTTAAATAGATTTTCCAAGCATTTGTCACGACCCTTGTTGAAAATGTCGAAAAGAAAATTATGCTCGGCCAAATATATAAAATATTTTATATTCAAGTTAAATAGTAAATCGTATTGAAACTCCTAACAAGAAAATTGTGGACGAAATAATCCTTTCTTTGTGTGTTTGCAGGACTTACTTGATCTAATTGCTCCATTTGCATTCTACCATCGGAAGTTTATTCGGTTAGTTTCCATCCATTTGTTTTTGATAAACCTCGCATTCTAACGAAGAATCTATTTTAATAATCGTTTATTGCGCGTAAAACAAACGAATGAAATAAGTTTTCAACGTCAGTTAAAACTTATCCTTAAGGCGAGAATAAAAAAGGGTAATGTTAAACTAATGCGTAACGTATTAAGATCATATCGCAACCAAAAGTGAAACGACATAAACAAGAACAGACAAATCTGCTCGTCTTATTTTTAGAAGTGTAATTTATTTCGAAATATTTTATTGTATATTTTATTATAAAAGTCAACACTTTAAAAAAAAGTAGTTACATAATGTTAAGCAAGATCTTACTGAGATCCCGTAAAAGATTACTAATTTCATTAATAGAAGCCTCTAGAGTAGGGAAGGGTACGGAAAACATTTATTTTCTGACTTAAATGTCATTGCCATGAAAAGGTATCTACAGCTACGCAGACTTGAGATGCCATTTAGCCATTGAAAAATAAACAATTAATCAGACGCTTATTTATTGTCACCTATTCAAAAAAAAAGATAAGATGTAATAAAATTTGGTTTAATAAATGTCATACAACAGTAGAAACTCATACGTTACATTCAACAAGTTCGGGATAGTTGCAGTAAAGGTTCTTGTTGTCCCAAAAAAGATTGCTTGGACATTTGAACTTGTGCGGTAAAAATTTACCGCTGGGATCTACTGTGCATATATAGAAAGAAGTGCAATCCGTAGGATCGGCTGTGGGTCCTTCCGTTTTACAGATATTCGATGATGGAGTCACACCTGTATATGGAGAAACAAAAGATAAACGAAACAAAAACAAAAAAATTATTAATTACGGGTGTGACCCAGGTATGTCATTAAATTTCGGCCAGAACAGTAGTAAATCTGTAACTGCGATAACTTTGTGTAAATGAGCCGTTTGACTGGTTAAAAGCCACGACATCATAGAAAACTGGCTTACTTCAGGTATTTTACGCTTCTGCGCTGTCCGGCCTAACACCTCCTTTTTCTTATTTATTCTCAATTCCCTCCACTTTCCAAAATAAAGGTTAACGAAACTTCTGCAACTCATCTGTTCATTGTCCATTGGTTTTGTTTATGTAACATCAGGGAGATCGTTTGATTATTTCCCTCTATCAAAAAAAAGTGCCAAATGCATCCATCTGATCCCAATATGGATTGAATATGAATTTGATGGTCTCATTCTTCAAAATCTACCAAGCTGTTTAGATTCCACCTCAGCCTATGATCGTCCACTGCTGGACATAGGCCTCCCCCATTGATGGCATCATTGGGATGAAATGTGCCATAATCGCCAAGCTTGGCAGGCGGGTTGGCGATCACAGTATGTTCCACCGTACTAAGAAAAGGACACAGCTGCCCTTCCTCCGGTGGTCTTTACATCCAGACTCAAGACAAACAGACATGTCCATGCACGCAAATGTTTGTCTTGGGTGAGAATCGAACCAACGACCTGCGGCGCGAAAGGCAATTGTCTTGCCACTGCGCCAACCAGTCAGTTTTGAAGCTATTTAGATTACAGGTCAACATGGAACGGGCTAACACATACACATGCGCGAACATTAGTCTTATTCTGAGTCAGTCCGTTAAAAACTAAAACAAACATAAATACCTCTTGTTGTAGTCGAGACTGATAACGTTGTAGCTCTAGGAGTTGTTGTAGTTTTTGTAGTGATTGTACTAGTAGTGGTAGTAGTCGTAATAATTTTTCCTAAAGCGCTGTTAACAGCGTTTAGCAACGGAAACTTTCCATTGCCACAGACGTCACGAAAATCATCAGTTTCGATACTCCAAACCATGACACCGCCAACGTTTTTACTCAAACCATATTCGACCTTCGCTGTTAACGAACTAGCGCTGTCGAATGAAACCCAGCTTCTATTTTGTACCGCGTAAGGAACCTTCGCCAGACTATCATATCGTACATTCCAACTCTCTCTTTGTAATTTGATGCAAAACTGTAAAAAGATATAAATAATGTAAAATTAAATAAAAATACATTTAAGAACCTCTTACACATTTAGAAATAAACAAGTAGAAAAAAGGTAAAAAAAAACTATCTCAAAAAAATTAAAATCGTCTGATGATTTTTAAATGTCTGTGCAAATCTTTACAGTTAAAACCAGGCCGATCAAGTTAGCTTTCAAACAAAATACCGCATCAAAATCTGTACATTCGTTGAGCTGCTACGATGTCATATACAGACACGAAGATATTCCAAGATACGTACGTTTACTGGTTTTGCGTTCTTAGCACATAGAAATTATAATTTTATATTATTATTTTTTTATATTTGACAAACTATATAAAAAAAAGTTTTTGAAAAACTACATTTTCAATAAAGTTAAGGAGGAAATTAATAATAAAATGTGTTTACAAAAACAAAACGTCTAGTATTTAAAAAAAAAGTAGAATAAAATAACACATTTTTAATATAATTTCTGGGTACCTCATTGTATCCAATGATACCATTAGTAGAGGTGTAAGGGCCGGCTATGCCCGCGCCGGTAGATGGCGCGCGTACTCCGCTCATGCCGGCGTTGGTCAAAGTGAACGTATGCCCGTACAGAGGTAAGCCGAGAATTATCTTTTCAGGCGGACATCCTGAAAAAGAAAATATTTCTTTAAATAAGAAAGTTAGCTATTTAATATTACATTCATTTGGAAATAAAAGTTCTTCAGAATATTTCTTTAAAACTTTGTGGAGCCTAAGTTTATTTCCCAGAAAGAGAAAAATATTATAGGATATTTATAGTAATTACAAATACTTGTTTTTAACTTTATGTTTATATGTACTTCTGTATACTTTTTCGCTTTCCGCATACAGCAACTTCTTACCGTCCTCACGATTTGATCGGTCCATCTGAAAGAAGGGCGCCCACACTTCTGGTCCCCCATCCTTCATTCTAAGATTACTGCAGAATGTAGAAGGCATTGGGCAATGCCTATTTTCAGCAGTGGGCTCATATAATAATGATTTTATACTTTTCGGATTTTGGTTTTAAAAAAAATTAAAAGACAGACACTTTCGCCATCGATTTGGTTCGATTCACAGCGGCTTGTAACAAAAGTTAAATGTATAAGTTATTCGTATTCCAATGTACGGACTCTTACATGCAATAAATTAGATATTAATTATAAATTAAACTAATTGATGTTTTATGAGTATAAAGATCATTGTGACTTCATTGTTTTATTTAAGATACTCTGAAATTGTAATTTTCCGATATTTGAGTCGTTGTCTGTCGAATTGTTCCCTTCGCCACTAATATAACAATGGTCTATAACTCTAGCAAACAGAAGGAGGAATCGTGAAATTCGTTTTTTTTTATTATTTCATTTTTTATTTTAATTTAAACTTGCCGTTTTTGATCCAATAGTCTAGAGCTACATCGACGGTATACAATTGTAGTTTAGGAATTTCCCCATCGCCTTCTCCTTTGTGAAGTGGTGAGTTATGTCCAGTTACAAGGTCCCAAGGTCCGTACAAATCGTAAGTCATTAAACCAATGTGGTCCAAATATCTGTAAACAAAGGAATAAGCACTCACGCCCGTGGTTAAGAGAAGTGAACAGAGCTATATAAATTATTATCTTGCACTATCCCAGCACATTTCTATCGCTTCGTTACCATAACTAATTAAATTCTTATATTTTAGTTGTACTTATTGCTTACTTAAGATCAGGATTGTCACTATCGTCTTGTTAATACTATTTTTGTTTCTTTTTTACATATGTACAAGGTATTTGTTTATCAAATTCTACGTATATTAATTGAGACTAAACTATAATAACAAAATTATTTTGTTTTACATAGTTACAACGTTTCTATTATTTAAATTTTATAAAATCACTAATATCAAATAGGCATTGGAGAACGAGAAAAATGTTGACATATATGCTCCGCTACCCAGGCGAAGCCAGGGCGGGTTGTTAGTTAACAAAATTACCGTTCATCTTCAAAGAGTACCTGCTTAAACTGGGTATATCATACGACTGCGTTGCAACTGCCTCCACGGCGGCAACTGCCGCGCTCAACTCATATCCGTATTTATCAAACTCTGCTCTCAATTCTTTAAGTAATTGTACGAAGTTCTGTTTATCAGAAGGACCGTTGACCGTGTCCCGTCTGTTCGGGTACTCCCAGTCTAGATTTAGGCCATCGAAACCATAATCTTGCATCATTTTTATGGCGCTTGTTATAAAATTCCTCCGTAATGTCGCACTAGCTGCCATCTATTGACATGAAAATGTAACGTTACGTCTTATCGTCATTATTATCATCATCGCCAGCCTATATTAGTCTACTGCTGGGTATAAAAGCTTTTCTTCACAATGCTTTCCACAAGATGTAGCATCTTTTTATAATATATATATACACATACACACACACACACACACACACACACACACACACACACACACACACACACACACATATATA
>DWLR01005795.1:0-10626 GCA_018246295.1 Papilio alexanor hazarajatica
CGAGAATCTCGTGAAAGCCGAGACAGAAAAATTGATGAAATACACTGACTTGGCGCACGAGGTTACCGCCGTGTGGGGTATGAAATCGTCTACCATTATTCCGATAGTTGTATCGGCGAACGGATTAATAGCGAAGAGCTTCGACCAACATCTTAAGAAGCTCTCGCCAAATAGTTGGATAAAGGGGATACAAAAAGCGTTAATTTTGAAGACTGCCGGCATTGTGAGGAGATTCCTCGCTCTGTGACCCTGACCACTGGTTGCTTATAATACTTCTATAATTATTCATTCTATAATGATGATTAATGCTATAATGGTTATAATAATAATTCTTAAAAAATACCATTTCTTTTTAAAGAAAAAGCACGTTATTGCGACACTATTTTTCCAATTCAGTATTAATCAATTTCAAATTCATTATTAATTTTGATAATTTTTAAAAAAAGTATGGGGAAATAAATGTTTACAAAACGTTCTATTAGTTAAATGTAATAACAATGAGTAAGTCGTATCTACAGTCAGTCGTTGTTTGACACAACTCGAGTTCAAGGCTTTTTTTCGCTTTGTCACTTTTTAATTAATTCAGTTCGACAAAGAGGCAAGTAGTAAAGATATTGTTATTAATTTCTTGTTTGTAAATCGTTGCTATATCAATAACGCAATCAGTTATTGGGTCAGTTCAGATCAGTTATTAAATAATTAAATTAAATACAATTACGGAAAAATATTATCTACTAGCAATTCGCCCCAGCTTCGCTGGTGTAAACCGAAAAAAAAGAAATATAACCCAGACTCGCTGTTAAAAGAGATTTCTATCTGTTAAATATGTTTTTTCAAATAGTATCAATATGTTTGAATTTTATCCGGAGGCATCTAGTTTCACCGGATTTTGAGGGCATAAAGCAAAACTCGCTTAGCCTTAACTTCTTCAATACTGAATACTTGAGGGTTCTCAGGACCTTTTGGTCACATTGTCACGTAACATTAAGTCGCGGTAGTGGTTAAGTATTAGTTTAGTGATTAAAAAAAATTACCCAGATCTGGAAAATTTTCTATAATAATCTGTATTTTTAATTAATAATAAATGTCCTCTCATCGGTCAAGGGTAAATATCGGAAATAGATTGACGTAATGACTTCTTCACAACAAACGTGGTCACTGGAAAAACCAACTCAAGAAGTCATTAAAACGGCATCGATGATGTTACATTAAATAATATTTCTTATCGCTTTCTAGGTCCTCCCCAACCTGATTGTTTAATAAAATGATTTGTCCACAGCGGTATTTCCAAACCGATAGGACTTAGGGGCCTATGAAGAGAGATCAAAGAAGAGAGTATACTTCCTGCTTAAAGGCCGGCAACGCATTTGCAGTTCCTCTGGTGTTTCGGATGTCCATGGGCGTCGATTCACTTAATGTTAAGCGATCCGATGCTAGTTTGCCTCCCTTATTCTATAAAAAAAAGACGCTTAAATAACGTTTACGATGATGTGTTTCTAATTTATCGACTTCAAAAATATTCTTAATTATGTTGTACTTTTATACTATTCTTTGTATGCTTCTTACCGCAGTACTTGGTCATTTCCCTATCGATTTCAAAGATGTTTCTTTTGTTGGAAAACATTTGCAAGTTGGTCCCATTTAATTTTGAATATCATTGGACTTTGGGTTTCGAAAATATACCTATAAAGTTGTACATTAATTTTTTATAATAGATAGCATGTGTGAAAAAGTTTTATTGTCATTACCATGGTAACCGACATTGTTAATGAAGCTTTTTTATATTTCTCATCCTTTAAATTTATAAAAATGCTTTTGTTATAAATTTAAAGTCGGGTTTGTTATTGTTAAAAAACAATAAAAAAAACTATTTCAATAAACATAACGCACGGTCAAAAGTCATTAATAATCTTTTAATATGCGTGAGAAAATGTAATGTAAATTACTTTTATAATTATAATGCGTAAACATTGTGACTTCAGGTGAAGTTGCGGTCGATTCGTTTATTTTTTAGCTACGTCTGCGATTTTATACAATAGCTTTCCTTATTTTCCGTCATTATAGAAATATTAAAAGAAAAATTGAATTATATATGTATATTTAACGACTTTGCAGAGTCGGGAAAGTGTTAGTAAGCATAAATACATTTAAAGTTATGTTACATATTTTGTAGCATTCTATACTAATTCGATAATCCTTTTTTGAATGTTCGTAAATAAAAAAGATCTATAGCCTACGCTACATCTGGGTAATGTGTTTAGGTAATGGCGTAAAATCTAGTTTACCTTTCACAAAAAAAACCAAATCTTTCATTTTTGTACAATACAAAGTGAAAACATTTGATTGTTTATTCCAGATCACCTCAAAAAATATTGAAGCGATTTTGAAAATGATTTCGTATAAAAAGTTCTTCTATTTGTATCTTTCTTTATATTAGACTTAAAGCAATCACAACTCACAAAATAAAAATCAACAGGCGAAACGCACAAGTAAAAATAATCAACTCAAAGGTTGGTAGTTATCATGCGTCTTTTTTCGGAGTCATTGTTGCTGTTAATCTTATTGACGATTTTTACAGCTGCATCGGATACAGGGCTCTCGATCTCGGATGATCGAGAGCTAAAAGTTATCATGCAGTAATATTTCCTTGTCATTTAGTTATTACATCCATTCACAATCCATTCTTAAATTACAGACAGTATAAATAGTTTTGTACTATACATGTAAATTTCTATATATCGCTGGACGCATGGAAACATTTAGCGCTCTGCCTCACGAGGACGCCAAGATGACATCGCCAACTACGCATGAAAACAGTTAATATCAATATGTATCGTAGCTGACAAACTCCGCCACGCTGTGACAACGTCACCAATTTGGAGACGTAGCCACTAGCTACGGCTACCAGGCAGGTGAGGACTGGCTACTCTAGCATCCTGGTAATTTTGCCACTAAAATATACTCGTCCAATTCATCTTGCAGCTTGCCTCACTCACTCAGTCGCCAACCAGCTGCAATTTTTCTCAATATTGACGTAAGCGAAATGACAGTCGAGACGCAATAACAGATGACTACATCATGGCATCTCGACTGTCATCATGGCAACAGACAGACGCCAGAAGTGGCCTGGGTGCGTCGCTGGCGACGTGGCCATAGCGCCCTAGTGGCAGAGTTAGACATACAAGGCTAGTTCTTATGTCGCTACTCCATTCTTATGTCGTTAATAACCTCGCTTTGTAACGAAGCTAATATTTAGCTAGCTGAATATTTGTTTATTATTCATATATTATAAAAATAGAAAAAGTATCCAGCGTTAACATTTCATCTGATTTTAATGAACACACGTCCCAATGGGACGGCAAAACTGTTGCTAGCAGCCAGTTCTAATGCTTCGAGAAAAGAGTGCATTTGCGAATCAAGGAATGGTAGAGGGGAGGGGATATGCTTCATCCCCAATTTTAAAGTGATTGTAATTTTTTTATTATTCTAAGCAGCGTTATGGTTCAGTTTAAACTATATAAAATGTTACTTATAAGTTCTTACCTGCCAAAAAAACTTCCCTCAGAATGGTCAAGTCCTCCGAAAATGGGGTCAAGCCCTTCCAAATCACAGTCGTGAACCCGACATTGGAACAGTTATTAGGCGAATGTTAAACTACCTTTCAATCGTAACACTACGTAACAAGAAGTGGAATTGTGGTCATGCACTAAGTAGAGTATTCAATCTATACTTATAATGTAAATAGTAAATACACTTAATATAATATCTGATTTATTTAGCTTTCAACAGCATGATTACTAATCACTTATGCATTATTAGACATTTCGTATGGCCGTGACCTGGTATAGGGTTAAACGAGTTACTACTACTAGATACATTCATATAAAAATGTAACTACGTATATATAAAACAAAGCTATAAATATGATAATATATATGCCCAACTGAAATGGAATTATTCTGTACATACATATAATTACATCGTGAAAACTTTGAAAGCATTTTCAAGAATATTGAGAGGAAGTGTGTGATATTTCTTATATTCCCATTGTTTATGGAGGACGAGAGACAAGAACTATTTTACCGTGTGTTATAAATACGCTAAATTATGGCTGGAATCATCATATATTTCGCAATCAACTATACCTGCGCAGGAACTGTTTTATTTTCTGCTATTTGGGGTATAAATGCCTCTGCATACAAACATACCTTATTACTTAACAGTAATAAAGCGTTCGCCAGCTTTATCTAGTAGCGAACATTGCATGCACTGTTTATTGCATTTTTTTTTGTTATAATTTATTCTATTTATTTAAAGACAAGACACGAAGTTGCGTGATCTGCTTTTAAATCTGGAGATGCCGGACCAACACCCGGAACAAAACCCGGATGTCGCGCTCTAATAACTTTTTACGGTGGGTATTTACTATGAAGTGTCATTTTTTTTAAGACAAGCGGTTCACGTGATGTTAAGTGAATGACACAGGCGCCCGCAACAACCAAATGTTTTATAGAAGCGTTGCCTGCCTACCTTTAATGGATAAAAGAGAGGATAGACAGGAAAAAGATCAGGAAAGGATTCCCTGTCCCTGAAGGAATTTGGGGAAGGGGTAAGAGGACAGCAATTGGGCTTCAAGTACCTCATGATGAATGAGGCGAACCCAGAATACTTCTACTTCACGCCTGTTTTCTGAAGGTTGTTTTCACAAGTCGAACCGGCCCAATCATGCAACATCTATTACTACTGTTAAAATTATTTCGATATAATAGTAATCTCGCCACTTGATACGTTAGTAAAAAAGTTGGGTGTTATTCAGTGGAAAATGTAAGCAAACAATCACAGGGCACACACCTCTTTTCTTCCCCATCCTCTCTCTGAGCATGGGTGTAGATGGTACATAATTCAAATAGCTATAATAGTCTCGATTTCGACCCTTTAATTGCTACTTTTACTGTATCTATACCTTCAGTATATCCTAATAGTATTTGAATGTAAATTTACTGCCATATAATATGCAATATCAAAAGAAATCAAGAAAATAACGGTAAGTGGATAAGTTCTAAATTTGTATATTAAATACCAACTTATTTTTTACTACTATTGAATTAATTAACCGAGTTATTTAACACTACTACCAAGTGTCAAAGAGTTAACTCATTTATTTAAGGTCTATCAAATGTTTTTTTGCGAAACAAATACATTAGGATAGTACCAAAAAGATATTTGTGACCTCTACCTACCCGTCTAGATCTCAGGTAGTTTTTTTTTTTCATTAAAAATAAATCTTGTACACATTTAATTTATAATTGAACAATAACTGTAATGTGATAATATTCAAACAATCCCTGGCCTCATCTAATAAATATGTCTTTTGAGGTTAAATTCGACAAAAACACAAACATTTCGAGATTTATTCCAGAGATTGTCTGTAATAACGATTATTTATTTAATGAGACATTCATTAATAAGATGAATGAACATCATAGTTTCTAAGAACAAATATATAAAAAGACAATCATCATCCGGTAAGTTCGGTGAATATGTTTTATTATAATGTTAAAAAATGTTTTACAACGTATCAGAAACATCGAGTATCACGTGAAGCTTTTTAATCTATAACCACTTACCCTACCACGAAAATATTACTAGCTCTTTTTCTTCTAGATAATTGTATCGAAAAAGAACAGTAACAGTCTCTAGTACTTTATTATTATTAGTATAGCATTATTCTTACGAGCTTCTTAATTGATACAAGTCGTAATACGAATAAGTCTACTTTTAGGGAATGATATTTTTTAATTTTTTATTTATGAACACTGCTATTATTCATGTAGATACCTCGTTGTTTGATTTATTTCGGTCTTTGTTTGCTATTATTTAATCAAATTATTTTATCAATATAAATAGACTTTTGTCCCTATGTGATCCCGGACATTGTTCTAATCTGCACTCCTACCAATGAGTGTGTGCGAAATTTAATAATGAATGGTTTAGTCGTTAAAGCGTGAAGCCGTAACAAATAAACAAACAATTTTACATTTGCATTTATTTTATTAGGATTCGAACAATAATACCGTTAGAGACTTAAAGTACTAGTATAGCCGAATACGTACACAATTCCAGATATCATTGCAGTTCTATTTCTTGTATATAGTTTTCTAAATGAAATTACTTTAATAATTGTAGAGAAAATTTAAATAAATAAAAATCTATGTTCTAAACCATTCAGTATCAGATTGTGATGAAATTTTGAGACTTTCTGTACTCTATGTCTATGTACATACATATAAAAAACTTTGCACTATGCTTTGGTATTATTTTTACTATTAATATTTTTTCTACTTAATGTGGAATTGCAATGCATGCTAGGTCCAACGAGTAATGAAATAAAAAGTCGATAGCCGGAACATTAGCGTGAATCACCTCTAGGTCAATAATCAGAATCAGAAGAAATTTTCCAGACAACTTCCTAGTGGCCTTCTGTCGCCATGGCTAATTGGACAGTTGTTTTTTGTCAGTGCTTCGCTAGAAATAATTAGTCAATAAAAAGCAACGACGTATTTGCTAGTGAGTAATCAGCTCGCTGTTTAGTTATAAAATATAAATAAGCACTCGCACCCTTAACCTACAGTTGTATATAGAGATTTCGAATTTCCATTTAATATGATATAGTCACAACTCTGTCACATTATGTCAGAATTATAATTCAACTCGCTGCTCGTTGTTAAAAGATATTTAAAAGGGTACATGTTTAATATATTTTTTTGTTATGGTAATATTAACAAAAATTATACAATATTAATCAAATTAAATATCTAAATAAGTTTAAGAATAACAATTCCTCGTCGTGGCTCAATGTTTATTTGACATATAAATATTAGCTTAATATTTATTTGGCAACATATAGAACGGAAACCAAAATTTCGATAATCGCAAAACTTGGTCGACGAATTCAAATAGCAATTTTATCGAAGTCATAGGACAATCTCTTCTTATATGTCATCTAATGATGTACTAGTTCAGGCATTCAAATTTTCTTTACAAATAAATAAAAATCTGAAGTTGCAGGGGTTATAATATCCGACATAATTTTTAAACGCTAGTGAGTAAGTAACGCATAACGATCTATATAATGAAAAAATAATATTGTTATAGTTTAAAAAACAATAAAACAAAGTATTGATATCCAGTGCTGGTAAAATTTAACAGGATCTCTTTTAAACAGATAGAAAATGTTCTAGAACGAAGAACGGTGCATTGCAGTGATTTACCAAATTAAACTCGGAATGATAGAAGTTTTGTTAATAGACAAAAACATGTCGAGCTTCAGTAAACCTAAGCAGGACCTTGACGGTTCATTAAATTAGCTGAGATATATATTTCTTTTATACAAGAAGGTGGTAAACGAGCATGCGGTCATCTAAATGACCGCTAACCATAGACATCTGTAACCAGCATTTGCGAGTTGCAAATGCGTTGCCTACCTTTAACAGATCAAAAAAGGCATAGACAGAAAAATGGACATTTCCTTTTCTGATCCATCACCATTACCGTTAAATCCTCATTCCCTTCCCATCTTCTCCTTATCAGGAAAGGATGGGAAAGGAAAGAGGACTAAAATTAGGCCTCCGGCACCTCACTCATCAGACGAAATACTTCTACTTCACGCCTGTCTTCTGTGAGGTCATGGTATTTCACCGGTCGAGCGGGCCATTCGTACAACAGATATTACTATTGCGAACTACCGGACTACTACCGGAGCTATCATTGTCGAACAAAAAATACCTTAAGCTTCAAGAAACGAAACTCGCGGAAAGTACGGTGCTGTTTTAAAATAATTTTTGACAAAAGTGATTCAAAGACAGATTATAAAGCTAGATTTCTATCTTCATATAAAAAAGGAAGTTATGTTAACTGAAATGATTGAGTGAGGTCTCATTACATTTATATTCATCCCCGTAGTGTCATAACCAATACGATGGTGGGATGAATGATTATACTTAGTCAGTAAGAATTTTGGTTTTCAATTTTGCTATTATTGTACGTTACCTGCACTTTGATATTACCTTTGATCTATTTAAATAACCTTGTTAAACGTCATTAGTCTTGGAAAAATGCTTGAAAAACTAATTTTAAGATTAATGAGTCCAACCTATTGTTTCATCACGCGAAGCCATTTTGAATGTCGCAATAATCACGAAAATTATAAATATTTATATTTAAAATCGTTTTAAATTATCATCGCCTGAGAATTAATTGAAGGCCATGAAAACGACTTAGTTTTCTTGTCACAAAATTAGTGAAATCGTTTGTTCTTTTTTTCTATGGCTTGCTTGTTATCCTGCAAATTATTACTTTTTGTAGTCAATAATTTGACTCAAATCATCCATTTACAAGGCTTCAAAACTCCACTCTAGTAATCGACTATATTTCGTCATATTTTAAAGATTTACATCAACAACTAGTTCGCTGTAAGAAATTATTACTAGCAGAAAACAAAATATAAATCTGATTTTTACAGTTTAATAGATTTCGTCGTGATAAGGGGCAAATATTTATAAAAAAATACTAAAAGAATCTTATAGAAGGCGAATATATGAATAACCTAACAACTAATCACTATTAAATCAACAAAAAGAGTTATTAACGTCCGCTTCTTCGCATTTGATACAATAACAGTTTTAATAATATGTTGTTTACCTTCAAATAAATAATTATCATTTAAATAAATAATGTTGTTAAAAATCACGTGATTCAAATATAAAGGCGCGATTCCATTAAAGTGTATAATATAAAAAAACGCCAGTATTATATATACCAATCGCATTATTAAAAATGAGATTAACATGTTCGCTTTTACTGTTAATTTATCTTTCATCTCAATGTGAAAATTTAGGAGAAAATAACAGAACGTTTTTGCACAATAATTTCCTCTATTGATGTCAATACGCATTTCACTAAAGAGTATTTCTATTTATTTTAATAAAGAAATAAATTAGTAAAGAAAGAAATAATAATAATAATAATAAATTATCTAATTATAAAGTAATAATAAATTAATAAAGAATAAATAAACCAAAAAAAACTTGCAAACTATTTAAACCATTTAGTAGAATCTATAGGTGGTTCTTATTTAACAAATATAAACTACATATAGATTCTATTAAAACATTTAGCTAAATCAGGTCTCGGAGAAGTAAAAAGGCTACTCAAAGTAACCCATTCTATGTACTCAGAAAATTTTGCAAATATAAAAAAGAGTTCTATAGGTAAATATCTTTCCTTAAATCTTTTCAAAGTACTCTCCACCACACTCTGTACAAAGTTTCAAGTGTCTGAACCAGTTTTCCAAACACTTTTTCCAGTCCGCCGCAGACATCTCGTTACAGCCGGCTCGAACGCTGACAACGCATCTTCCAATGACGAAATGTTTATCTAGAAATTGGATCTAATAAAAAATGTGGGCCAAAATTTTAAAATTGGAACGTACCTATTTTTACTTCCAAATAATTATATTTTCAAAATATAACTGATTATCTCATACCTAAACTCTTATTTTTGCAATACTTTCCGAGTGACCTGGTAAGTAAAGTCGCGAGCATCAGCTAATGGACAACAAAAACCTATGTTACGACCACAATACCGTCGCAATTTGTTTATGTAACAATCGAATGAGCAAGGCTTATCGCGTTAAGGCCGCCATTTGGTGCGATGTTAAATAAGACCGATGTTACACAATTTTAACACACATGACATTGAAACTTGTAAGAGAAGGTGAACTTAATAAGCGCAAAACGGCAAACAATCGATAAGTTACGTACTCATTGCCGGAAGGTCGTTATTAGGCTTTTTCGAAACTGACAGCGTTCCGTTGGTGGAACTTCTATTAGGGATAAATAATCATAGATTACTCCATTTTATGTTACATATTACTGTTTTTCTTTGCATTCTACATTACAATATATTTACGAATTTACATGATTCCGTTAAGTTAAACTATACTCACTTTAAATGCCATTGTGTTTATAATGCCAACTATTTGTTATAAAAAAATGGTATGAAGGTAAAATGAGTATTGATTACTAATGTAGCTTACAATGTAGTTAACATAACTACTGATATGACGACTGATAGAAAGGCGAAGGAAGAGAAAACGTTGTACCGACCTCACTTAAACGTGTGAAAATAGGCAAGAGCATGATTAATGTATCTGTAACAAATGCACGAATTAATGAAGTACATTTATCAATTTGAATTAAAGAATGGCAAGAGAATGTTTAATGTAGCTCTAACAAATGCCCGAATCACTGAAGTACGTTTATCATTTGAATTGAAAAATGGCAAGAAAATGATGTATTTAGCTCTTATAAATGCCCGAATCACTGAAGTACGTTTATTATTTGAATTGAAGAATGGCAAGAAAATGATGTATTTAGCTCTAATAAATGCCCGAATCACTGAAGTACGTTTATCAATTTGAATTAAAGAATGGCAAGAGAATGATGAATGTAGCTCTAACAAATGCCCGAATCACTGAAGTACGTTTATCATTTGAATTGAAGAATGGCAAGAAAATGATGTATTTAGCTCTAATAAATGCCCGAATCACTGAAGTACGTTTATCAA
>DWLR01005796.1:0-10626 GCA_018246295.1 Papilio alexanor hazarajatica
CCGTTAAGAGATTTGCCCTCGAACTATAAGACGCTCTTATCGTCATACTATTCACTGCATTGCATGTCAGCAGACATTGGGCCGCTTTGTATATAAAGAGTTTCTTTAGGCAATTGCTTTTCATAATATAGCAGTTTACAATTCAATTGTTCATGATGCTAATTCTAAATTCAGTTCAACAGGTAGACCGAAACGTCAAAGGTATTTAATTACACTAATAGAGCTCATAGCACTAACCCATAATTTAAGATGGAATCAGAGAAAAAATATAAAAGAATAGAAGTTTGATACGCAAACAACCTATTATGAAAATTACTAACAAATCAGGCTTTTAATTTATATAATAGCTTTTATATATAAATTCTAATTACAAGATACAATTGCTTGAATTTATACTGCGCGGAAACCATTAAGCCTCTTCCGAGGCCTTCGCTTATGAGACACAATGCATTTTTTATCCAATTCAGCCTTGAAATGAGCAACTGCAAAATACGAATTCTTAGTTTCATTTTTACTTTTTTCTGCTTAATGTTAGCGCAGCTAGATGCGAATAATTTCTTTTTCCTATTACATAGTTTCTTTATACTAATACTTAATCTTTTTATTATTCGTTATTAAACTTTTTTATTACAAAAAATGTTAGTTGACTACCACCTCAGCCTATGATCGACCACTGCCGGACGTAGGCTTCCCCCATTGATCGCATCATTAGAGGGAAATGTGCCATACTCGCCACGCTTGGAAGGCAGGTTGGCGATCGCAGTATGTTCCATCGTATTAATAAAAGGACGCTGCTGCCCATCCTCCAGTTGACTACCTATCTACATACTTTTATTTTAATAAAAAAAAGAAATTTACAATTAATTCAGACAATCATCAACATCAACAAGCTCTTCTTTATTAGCTATTGTGATTAAATCACAATAGCTAATAAAGAAGAGCTTGCAATTGAAAATTTGTATTGCTGAAATTATATTGTCGCGATTAACAAGTCAGTATTTATTTAACACATAAGATGAACCGAGCTGTTCTTCTATATTTACTGTTCTTACACGAAGTACGTAGAAACATATGTTGCCTTTTTTCATGCTTCCAGAGATATTAGAGAGTTAGAGGTATACGTGACGAAGAACTAATAAATATAAAAAAAGTATTAATAAATATAATTTTTAAACGGTACAAAGTACAAAGAACCTAACTAAGTATTATAATTGAAAGATTCCTGATGGAACATACAGCATGAACTATGTGATACGTGGGATGATAATTGAATTTTAAGTTTAATAAATTATTATTCTGAACATAAATAACCAAAGTTTTAAATACGTGACAACTGGAAACTATCTCAAAATGAAAACCCACCCACCTTGATGGTTGGCATTCCACAACCGTACGGTTCACACGAAACTGCCTCGCACAGCCGCGTTTGGATCGATCTGTCCTCGGCGGTATTTCCAAACCAATACGACAAGAAGAGAGCGTATCTTTTCCTTAAAGGCCGGCAACGCATTTGCAGTTCCTCTGGTGTTGCGAATGTCCATGGGCGTTGGTGATCGCTTATTATTGGGCAACCCGTTGCTCGTTTTACCCTTTCTCATATAAAAAAAAAAACTGAAATCAGATTACAGTTCACTCGAATCTTGTTAACAGGCAATTTACCGGTTTCAGAGAAATGAATTTCCGTTAGGCGAAACTGTTCACGAAACATTTCCGCTCGTATGTCAATAAGTGCTTCAAAATACAACTCAGCAAACGGGATAATCAATCGACGGGACGGGGCACGAAAAATGGTCGTTTGTAAATGTGCTCTTTTTACCTGGCCCGTTTAGCTCCCTCCCATCGTATACAAAGCCAAGAACCAGGTCACTGAGGACACGCTGGTTAAGAACGTATTGTCTTTTTGTTTATTTTGTGGTTAATAGAAACATTTTTTCATTATTATCAAGATCTTAAGCTAACTTCGCCCCGCGATTTGACTCCCCACGCCGTTCGTCGTTAGCTTCTACGGATCGACGCATCTTAAATGACGTTAAGTTCCTTAATAATTGGGCTATCAAACACAAATAGAATTATATTCTATTTATTCAAATCCGAATAGCAGTTTCTTAAATTAGCATTGAAACATTGATACATAGCGTAAATAACTCCTCAGCTTTATAATATTATAAGTATAAATAAGAAAAATATATAAATATAGAGATTAATAAGTTAATAATGTAATTCTAATATAAGTATAGATATAAATATAAATATTATTTATGTGTAAAACTTTTTGCATCGGAGTTGTTTTACAGAAGAAGGAGACAAGCAAGCAATCGGTTCACTTGAGCACTACTACCTTTTAACAATCAAAAAATTCACCGATGCTTTCTCAGCCTTTAAAAAGGATAAAGGAAGAATGTAGATAAAGAAATTAAGAGGAGGAGAGGAAGGCAAATGGGGATGAAGCCTAACTCAAGTATTGATTTCTTTGTTCGTCAATGTATCCTCCTTACACCAAAGGAAACATACTATGTATTTAATTCTAATATGCACGAGACTTTTTTTTAATCACTAATATAAATAATACACTCACTGGCCAAATCTATTCTGAACATAACACTCACGCCCCTTACCCAGGCATAGATTATGCTTATCCATTTGGCGCGATCCTGGCACAACTATCTCGCTTCTACATCCACTTATGTGTTATGGGTACTCCTCGTATCGTCTTACCTTAGGATGTTATTAATTTGATCAATATAGGTTTTTCTATGGCGTCCCCTACCAACACTGTTAATGACTTTTGCAACATAAATTTTTCCTGTCACTCTTTCTCTTCATTCATCCTTTCAACTTCTATTCTAAACCTACAAAGTATTTAAAAAAAACTAGTTTTGATTACATCATTTTTTTTTTCATTTATTTGATGACACTAAAACATGCATATCAAACGACTTTAATTTATTATGGTCCCAGACAACCGTTGTACTATTTCGAAATGGATACAATGGATATCCGCTGATATGGGTAATTATGATCCATGTCATTGATGCAGCACTTTTATAAGTAAAATGGTGACCCTTTTTTCCTGTGGCAATTTAAAAAAAATACGCCAATATAAATTTTATGTCCAAAATGTATGTCCATGATTTGCTAAATTTGTCAGTTACTTTTCATAGATTCTAATTTAAAAATGTATATATATTTAAAAATATATTTTAAGGTCTCGTCCAAGATGGTACAAATTTAAAGAAATAAACTATCATAGTATATAGTTAAGGAATTCAAATTTTTTCCATCAACAACATTTTTCATTGTATTCCATGCAAAAAGAACAGACTTTGCAGTTTTGGTTTACCTTTCAACGCAAATTAAAACCGGATTTTTTCCCAAATACAATATACGGCGAATTGGAGCAAGCTAGCGAGCTATAAATGTCATAACCTTACCTATACAAGGTTTTGTCACAATGCTGTCTCGTTAATATATACCGAGAACCATAAGAAGACTTAAATGCCACTTTTCAAAATGAAAATATCAACGAAAAATAGTTTTATTATAACTTTTAGTATTCCAAATCGTTATTTGTAAAATAGTCTGCTTATTTTTTCTACTAAACATTTCAGTAAATTATGAAAACAAATTCCTAATAAAGTGGAATCTCTATTACTCGAACCTCATTACGTCCTCAGTAAGTCGAGAAAAAACGCCATTCCCTTCCACTGAATTCCTAAATATGCGGTATCTCGATTTATTTAGACTTTGTACGAACAAAATGTTATTTCCCTGCGTGGTATTGATAAGACTTATTTATATTCCATAACTCGAATTTAAAAAATAGAATCCGTAAACCGTAGTCAGTAAATTATAATGACGTCTTATATATTGCAAGTCGAACTAGTAAGTTACTACTACTCTACAAGTCGAAAAATATATATACGTACACGCCTAAGTCGAAAACTCATTAATACCATGTTTTTTTTCATTTCCCTTGACATTCGAGTTATATACATTTTACTGTAATTATGTAACCATTCCAAACAAGCTTAAGTTTGTGCTAGGACGTGGTTCGCGACAATTGTCTAATAGCGGATTTGATCACACGATCTCATGTTTCTTAATCCACACACTCTAAACCATTAGGCTATTCGCGCTTCATCGAAAAGAAAATAAATGCAGTTTTCATCTAATTAAGCATAAACCATAAGAGTTATCAATCCTATTGTCCAGAATTAACATAGATTTTTGTTATAAAGTTTGCCCGAGCGATGCTGTCGGCGATGCCCGTACAAATTTCAACTGGGTCTTCGCGCACAGGCACAAAAACAGTTTAAAATTCATAGAAACATAAACTGACACAAGCAAGCATGATCGCTTTCCATACGGAAGAAATGTGTGAATCACTTTTCACCGAGAACCAACCAAAACCAAAAAAAGATGCAACTTCTGAAAGAAAATTCTTTCTAAAAACTTGAATTTTGCCGATGAATGAATTGGCTATTGGCAATAAATTGAAAAGGTGGAGATAAACTGCAACCGCTAAAGCCATCAATTCGATTACTGTACAATGAAAGTAATGAAGAAATTTGAAAGGATAAAAAGAAATGATTTTATAGGAAACTCGTTCAAGAAAGCGAAGATTTCATTGTGGCAAAGCGCGACTTGGAACTTAATTTAAATGTTGCGAAAGCACAGTGGCTCCTCCAACCTTCGAGTTTTGTAAACTTGTCTATTGCACTGCATCTCCGAAGTATTTCATCAACAAGTGGGACTTTCAAGTAGTCGTTCGCAGTTTCAACTATCATACTTGTTTCTCTATCTAATATTCTCAATATAGAATTTCGCCACTAACGAATCGATACTTTTGTTACTTAAGAGCAATACAGTTTAATAAGGGAATGAAATTAAACCAAGAAATGTAAGTAAAGATTTTAAGTAGACCATCTTAGCCGATGTATAAAATGTAAAATATTTTGTTTTAGTAAAATTAACATAACAATCACGTCTGTAGCCCAGATGGGTAGGCAGAGATTGCTGATTTCCATTCGAAGTGTCCTAGCACACTTATTAGCTTATTAAAACTATATATGACAGTGGATTAGTGTACCGGGGTGAAAAGATATAAGTAAAAAAGTTGTTGCACATTCCAAAAATAAAACCGTCCGAGCTTAATAAAAAATCATACGGCCAAAATCTGAGCTGCTACGATGCTGTTATATGCAATGTCGTAAATCTGTAAAAAAATTCACATACATATATACCAGGTTTAGATTACCTTACACATTAGATAGTTACATTAAATAAAACTATGTTGGGTGCGACTCTAATTGATAAGATTAAAAATATCGTAAGGGAAAAGTGTGGCTTGAAAGAGGATGTTTTATGGACATGAATACAATTATGACTAGAATTGTGAAACGTATGCTTCGTTGGTTCGGCTATGTTGAAAGGGTGAATGAAGAGAGAGTGATAAGATCAATCTATGTTGTTGAAAAACAGTGGTTTATTCAATTTAAAAATAATGTTTCTTCACTTGACCGCAATTCTACCCGATATTAAGGCGATGTGCTCGAAAGATAGTAAGCAAGTTTTTTTTACAAATTATACAAAATTTAAGCCAAATTGCTTAATAAATGCCTTAATAATATTACGTACCTACATGACATAGAGACCTAATACATAACGACCGGATGAAATTTCCTGGAATCGTCGTTTTGGGTGGCGGAGGGCAATTTGTATCAAATATTACCTGCCTTCTTTTGAATGCGCCGACAGACGGCCACTGTATCTGCCACTGCCACTTAAAGTTGAGCATGTTTTCGTAATTATGAAATGCTTTTACTAATATATCAAACACAACGTTACGTTACGGTGGTATATATAAAAATTATATATATGTCAAGTCGCAAACTCTTAGCGTATTATCACTTATCTGTGTTTCCGTTACCATCCTATTAGAGAGAACATACATAAAGTTTAGCTTTTAATCGTGCTTAAATTTTGTTTAAACTTTCAAGACGTTAAATACGAGTTAAAAAAGTTATATACGAATATAAAGCTATAGATTGAGAGGGCGGCGATCGAAATTATAAAGCGGGACCTTCATAATTTAATTTAAATTTTCTTTTTCGGTGTATTAATTCCTCGGCACTATGGACAATGTTTAATTTATTTTCTAAATGACACAAGTTTGATAGTTTACGTGATATTGCGGCATTGTGAAGAACCGTGTGATCTTTATATATTTTCTAGCGTTCATATATCAAGTGTATTCCCAGTTGTTTAGTACAATTTCTGCCGCTGGTTCTCACAACCATTTAAAACGACGGTGCTACAAATTGCATCCCGGTTTTGCAACTGACTTGTGAAATTATTTCTTAAATTTCAAGAAAAGGGCATTCACCTCCGTAAAAGATTGGCAATAGTATCCCAGATGCAATCAATGGGGCGGTATTCGGTTAACATCGTATGAGCTGCGGTTTTGCTATAAAACTATAAGAAACCTTCCTTAACTAATCATGGATTAGGTATGCGCAAAAAGAAAAACAAAACAAAGTTAATAAGTGTAGCCAGGGGATGCACACGAATTAATAACTAATAATTTAAACATTTTATGAGTGAAAAAAATCTCTAACATATTTTTCATCTATAAAAGATACAAGCAGATAGCAGAATTTCATGGAATTCTTTGGTTTAAATCAAAAATGTAATCCAAATTTTTATTGATTTTAATAGTGTTTGATAAAATAAATAGTTAATGTTTAATTATTGAACTATGTACTTTAAATTGTTCATTCCTTTATTATTCGTGCATTAAATATCTCTGTTTTTGTAGTAAATCGTACCCATATCAGTACGTTGTAATCGAGGCAAAATAATACGAGTATTTCGGACAAGACTTTAAATTTAATTGTTTTATTGTTATTTGTTAGTTAAAAATTTAAAAAAAATACCAACTCAGTTCGGTGTCTGATTGAGATATAACGAGCTTTCAACACATTTGACTAATTTAACAATAACTACTGAGAAAAAAATTATGATATACTTAATTATTGAAACGCCAAATCAACAATTTAGAAACCGTTGTTACACGATAGTGTTAACTGAATTAGAAGGCAGAAAAGAAAGCAAACATGTCCTGTCCTGTCCATCATTAATGCATAAAATGTATTATAAAATAGTTGTACTCTTAACACACCATTATAATTTTTCATTTTATTACGTAAAATGATAGTAGAGCAATTTTGTGTTTCAGTGACAAACAAATATAGTATATTGGCGCTTGACCCGTAGTTATTGAAACAGGTTTATAGGTTAATTTTACGTGATTTACGATGCAATAGCTGTTTATGGTGTATATTATAGCTGTTTATATTTATGCTACATATCATGCCTTTCTTCCTAATCGATAGTTTGAGTGTAAAGCTGCTATAATACAATTAGATTGTACGTAACTTATTTATTTATAGCTACTTATATATAAGTCTGTAGATTAGTCTGTCTGTAATTTCAGTTTTTTTGTAAAATTTTGTCATGAATATTTATTTTATGCCTTTACCACTATCAACTCTAACTTTTTTTTTAATTGTTGGGTCTGTCTGTGCGTCATAACTTTTAAAACGGCTTGACCGATCTTAATGAAAATTGGTATATAGCAAAACATGTACATAACTACGCAAAAGATAGGCTTATAGGATATAAAATATGTCTTTCTGTCTGTTTGCTGTGTGTCGCAATATAACTTAAGAACGGCTTCACGGATCTTTACTAAAAATAACATATATCATGAATACGTTATTGCGCATATGATAGGCTATAAAAATATCTTTCTGTCACTCCATCTATATGTATATCCTGTTACTCCTTAAGAACGGTTGATCAATCTTAGTAAAAATTGGTATGAGAACTTGTTAATATTTGTCAGTCTGTCTGTCTGTTGTAGGTCCGGTCATAAGTTAATAACTTCTTGACTGAATGATATGTTAGATAAGGTAGATTGGTTCTTATAATGGTTTGTATATTCAAACATAGGCATTTGTATACTGATAAAATATCAGTAAGCCTAATCATGATAACAAAAAAAAGACATTCTAAAAACATTATTTCGTGTTTCCTCATTACATCTTTTTAAGGAGTGCGAAGCCGCTGGCAACATCTAGTTTTAATACAAAGCTGTCAACAAATGCCTGACCCACTTTCTTGATTACCTTGATTACTTCAAGATGAAACCTAGATCATCAATCTGTGACTCTGATATCGTCAGATCATTGTGCTTTTAGAACTGAAATGATATTATATGATTTTTTTTAAACTAAATCTAGTGAAAATGTTAAAATTGTCGATGCTCTGCTTTCTTCATGAGGTCACTATAGAGCCTCACTTGTTTTTCAACAAGTGCTTCGCTTGCGTCATCCGCCAACTGGCGCGTACGCGCTTGTGACAATATAGTCAGCATAGCGCCTTACCGATATTTTCGCTTCAGCCTTTTTTATTTGCATTACGTTAGTTACATTGATAATGTTAAAATTATTCATTGTGGCTCGTGCTCGCGAAGCATTGACATTGGCGCATTCAACATGAACAGTCGCAGTGCCGATTCTTACTCAATTCTTATCGTCTCTACATATAAAACACCTGTGTAAAAATAAGTTATGATTATCATTAACCGGTTACAAGACGACGGTAACATTTAGTGCATAACTAGAGTTATGGCGGCAGAAAGTCAGCGTGGTGACGGGAACAAGCGAGCAAGTCGTGGAACGAGATATACGACACGGCCACTAGGCGAGGCCGAGTGGACGTTCGCCCTTGGTAAGGACTTTAGTGTGTGACTCACCGAGCGGTTGATGTAGAGCTGCGTGTGCGTCGCAATCGGCACAGATCGCAGAGCGTAGCATGCGTTCCCGCTGCAGTCGACGCAGCAACTGCAGGTGCTGCGGCGTGAACACCGTGCCCGAGCGCTCGCCTACCAGCAGCACGTCTCCGGCCTCCCACCACGCCTGCTCCCGCAGCGTACCGTCGCGGTTAAACAGCCCCATGTCCTTGTAGCCCTCAGGGGGGCTGAGGGCCCCAGGCTCCTGCTCCTGGTACCGCTCACACGCTCCGCATCCCGAACATTCCTCGTTCTCATCCTCATCAGAGAATCCACACTCATCCCGTACTACAATAATATAATCTGCCTCAAAAAATTCATTGGCACTCTCATCGAAAACAACCCTGTGTTTTTTGGGTTTGTTTCCTTTTTTGAGTGAAGACTTTAAGTTTTCGTGATCCTTGTTGTGGCGCGTGTCGCGAGCGGCGCGGTCGCCGCGCATCGTCGCGTCTTATTGCGGCGCGGGCAGACGCCAGAGTGCCGGAGAGCGGCGAACGCCGAGCAGCGAGCGGCGAGTGGCAAGTGGCGGAGCGGTGGAACAGCGGAGCTTCGGAGGATCGGAGAGGAACAGAGTGGCGGAGCGACGGGCAATTACGACGGCTACCGAGGGCGGGCGGCAGGCGGTACGTCGTCGACGACTGCAGCGCCGCGACCGCCCTATCGATCGCTCTGCCGCCGACTCGTACCACGAGACCCGACGACGTGACGTGACGCCGCCATGCCGTCACGCCACAAACGACACAACACCGACATCATTCTACACTCGCTAATAAACATGCCGCCGCGGAACGCTTCCTAATTTAAGACAATAACAGTTTCGGATAAAAAAAAGTGTTCGGGTGTAAGAGAAGTAATGAGCTTTACGCTTAAAGATAAGTTGAAAGAGAATTCATTTGTTCGTCAAAGCGGAGTCATCTGTTCGCTGATGGTGCTGGATTGGTGGCGTGTTGACGAGCGTGTCTAATAAAGTTTTATGAAACTTTTTTGTTTAACATATCAAACTACAGTATGTATCGTGTGGAATTGGCGTTTCAATTTTAAGTGAAGTCCTATGTTCATGTTATTTTTATGGAATTATACAAGAAATTATCGGTTTCAACGATGAGTTATGTAATAACCTCAAAAAAAGTGTAAAAGTAAGATGGTGTGAATTAAGTTTAGATGTTTAAACATGTTTTGTTTTTTGTAAAAAGTTTTAAAAATGTAATGAAAATAATAGATATATTATAAACATGTTTGTTACACTATAAAATGTGAAAAATCGAATCTGGAACGAATATCCCACCAAATAATATTTTAATTATTTGAAGTCAGGTTTAAATTATATTTATTAATTAATTACGTAACGATTTACAAGATTTTATTCATATTTTCGATTAAAATATTATAGAGCAAGAGCCCGCGGCGATCGAACCTTCGTTATTTTATAAAACCTGAAAAATGTCTCTGTAACATATACAGAGACATTTTTCAGGTTATGAATTAAGTGTACTAGTTGTGTGGCAATGAACGATGTGGCAATGAAACTGAGCTTAATACTTCTATAAACTTGAGGTGGAATTTTCTACACCTTTGCTGCCTGTTAACTTTACAGTAACAGGTACAGTGAAACTTTCAGGTTGTACAAAATAATGAAGGTCTGACCGTTGCAGGCTCTATTAGATATGTAATAACGTGTTGTTGAATGTAAAAAATATTTTTTTATCTTTGCTATATGTTAAAAAATATTAAATGTATACGATATATTATAATATATATATATATATATATAT
>DWLR01005797.1:0-10625 GCA_018246295.1 Papilio alexanor hazarajatica
ACAGTTCTTCGGAACACTCCCCATAGTATAGACGGTAAAAAATACAAAGAGACGCGACGTCTCTTCGCAATGCCAGAGGATCAAGCCGATCAGTAAGATCTCGGTTGTTGACCATTCGAGTTGCTCTTCGTTGTATGCGGTTATATATAATACTGCGAATTTGATTTGTAGACACTTGTAAATTTAAACCGTATTTCAATTTTTAATCAAAACGTTATCACAATTCCTATTCAAGCAATCGTTCTCTTTCCTCTAAGTTTGCTTCAATATCGTCGCTTTGGAGAATATCTATATAATAATCACGGGAGTAAAATATTGTGGTTAAGAAGTTGCTCTTTTGCAGTGTAAACAAATTATTTCTTATTCCCGCATAAAATATAAATGCTAAGACTAATTATATTGATTGACATTATTGCTTTTGATGCGTCATTTACAAAAATAATTACAAAATATTATGCTCGATTTTGAAGACAGTTTTATTAGATTTAGCGTATTTTTTGCAAACTGTAAGACGCTTAATTATTCGATTATAATCACCAAGATACGAGTAAAAATTATAATTTACTTTTAACATAATAAGACTTTAATTGTACTAGCACATATACATAAAATATAATATCTCACAACCGTCTCTATTGTAAAATAAAATCTGAAGCGCTCTTGAGTCTGGAAGCTCGATTTGATTCAAGATTATAACAAAGACAATAGCGGCTGAAGTGCTCTACGTTAAATAGAAAACTTGTTATGAGCTTTTAGCTTGCGGTGAACTTGTAATGCTGGGATCAAAACTTTTAAGTTCTTTTTAGGCGACAATATTTTCTGCTTTTTATATATATTTCTGCGTCCATCGCGACACGCTTTGATCCTCACGAGGTTATCGATCCATCTGGGATGACCAGGCTTCTGGTCCCAACAGTTGGCCTTATTCCAAGATTTTCCTCCCCCATGATGTCGCTGTCGCTGACGTCGCCAGTTTGACAAATGTGACGGTATACTGTGGAAGGTATTGAAGAGGGCCTATGACCAGCAGTGGTCTGATACAGCCTAATTATAATGATGATGATATATACATATGCACAAATCAATATAAACTTTATCAGTAGTAATGCTTTAATTAGTTTAAGGAATTTTACCTAATTACGTGCTCTTCATGTAAGAAGTCACGAAATTGATCCGCTGTAATTCTACTAAATATCAGCTAATCTTTAACTATCAGTGACATGCAAACAAACTAATTTTTTGTCTACAGTATATTAACTAAAGTATTATCGTTACAAGGTGTTTATTTTCTGCAACGAAATATTAACAAACGATATATTGATAAAGTAAAGTAAGACTATAAATTATTCCGGGAAAATTATTCCATTGTGAATTGAACCAGTTTTATAGCAAATAATTAATGGTAACAAAATTCAAAATTTTACTATAGAGGATAATTTATGTTCATTGATTATAACAGCAATGATTTATGATCATTTATGAAATCATTAGAGTCGTTAGAGGAATATACAGCTGTTATATAAAGGTGGTTACGATGATTTTAATTTCGTTTTAGTATAAATGATGTTACTAAATGATTGATATTTCATGTTTGTAAATCATTCCTGTACTGTACAACAATGGTACTGAACTGATTCTAATAATTCGTACAAAGCTATATTATTAATTTTTTATTTTAATTATTTTAGACTTTTAATATGTTTTAGGTTTGTGTAGCAGTACGAAATGTTGTCTTGGAGTTATCAATTACGTATTTAATGCCAACTGAAAATGGTCAGTAAACTTTATTTGCTTCCTGAATGCATAATTAACTTAGAATACTATATTCCAACAAAAACATTAAACTATTTGACCAGCTTCAAATAAGACCCATCTAAATTTTGTTGCAAGCGGCACTTTAGGTTAATGTGTACTTTACGTGTTTGTGTAGTCTGTTATGAAATGATGAGAGCCTGGAGCGCCATCTGTTGTTGCAGACACCGCTTGTACTGCTACCTATGATGTATTCATTCCGCGTCTTATTAAAACATCTCACACCGCATATGCATCTTTGTACTCGCAAATTCGGTTTAATACTATATTTCCTTCAATTTTGGTAGACTAATTAACGTAATAAAAAAATATACTTGTTCAGGTGCAGTAGAGACATTAGACGGAAGTGAAATTTAATAGAAGAATAAACCTAATAAACAGAGAATAGCTACTCCTTTAGCGTGTAAAAAGAAAAAGTAAATTGTGAGTAAATGGCATAAAATAACTTCTATTGCACTTTCAAGTTTCTACGCTCCCTCTTTTATGTGAACCATAGAATCTAATCTAATCTAAACTAAGAAAATCTAAATCTAAGTTGAGTGATAATATCATTAAATTTTAGAACAAATTAGATTACCAATGAAAAGGAACGTTATATTCAACTAAAACTGTCCTTATTTAAAACATGATTAAATATTTTATAGTTTATTTTTAATAAAATATGAAAATTGATGGGATGAAAAATCCCATCAATTTTCATATTTACACTAGAAAATTATTAAACTGCGAGACATTCATGCAAAAACAAAGTATTGACATTTTATAAAATTTTACAAAGAATATCAAGTTACGGCTGAGGAGATTGTTAAAGGAGTTCTCATTAAGCAGAGCGCCAGTTTTTCTCATAGAGACAGACGGTTCGCGAAAGTATGGGACTGATTTTTTGTTATTTGTTTCGAGGAAAACGGATTCGTATCATATAACCCGGTCTCGTTTGCATTAACAACTGCATTTTTTCGCTACAACGGGAAGCATTTAGATGTATATAAATTTAACATTTAGCATTAAATCTAATAACGTAGCTGTATAATCCAGCTTGAAGGAGATTTAATACGGCGTTATTACGGTAGCATGTTTATGTAATATTGAATATTAATTACAGTATATTAAAAATTGGCCTTATCTGAGATAGTTAGAAATAAAATCTACAACCACCGTTACCCCGATCATATGAATGTAAACTGACATGTGACAATTAGTTATTCATGTTTAAAAAAGAATATTAAAATATTTAAGTATTAGTAAAAATATAGATTTTCCAGAAAGGATGTCAGTCAGTGAAATTTGCAATACACAAAATTATATTATAGTACAAAATTTAAATACTCGTCCATAAATCAATCATCTAAATAAATAAAAAAATGATGGAAATAAGTTTTCATTGTATTTTCATTTATACTTATAAAATCATAAGGAAAGAGGTCTTCGTAGAAAGAGTTTAATACTTAAAAATTAAAAAAAAAAACAATAATACATTGATTAAATAATGAAAAATAAAATTAAATGTATTAAAGATTGATAATGGTTTAGCCACCTACCATTATACATTATATCTAACATAATAACATAGTACTGTTGGTCCTATCGGTTTTAGCGAATACGTCACGGAGCACGATCTCAAGCCACATTATTATTGGTATCGGCTCTGCGAATGCATTATATAGACTACTGCCACGTACGGATCGAGAGCTTCATATTTTCGACGCATGTATTTGAAATTGGTTTTGCAACTTGAAGCACCGCTCTTCGCACACACTGCACCTTTCTGAATAATTCATGCTGGCACATGCATGCACGATGCACAAAATGCACACTTGTCGCAGCATACTCTGTCTTCGGATAATACCGAGCTACTAAGCTATTATAACAATATTAAATATTAGCCACAGTAAAACAGAACTATTCTATACATATAGCATAACTTTGGAAATTTTATTTCTATATTATACTATTCATTGAGAACGGCAAAGGGATAATGCATGCCTAAGTTTTAGAGCGTTTAGACCAAACCATAGAGTACATGGCAATATTTCTTACTTTTCCCCCAGTTAATTTAGTTCATAGTTATAATGTAACTTTTTTTTAAAATGGAAATGTCTATGGAGGAATTTCTTATTGTTTTTTTTTTAATTTTCGTCAGTATCAACAGATACCTAATTGATATTAAAATACACAAAAAGTCTTATCGTTGTACGCTGATACAGATCATAATTATCTTACTATAGAATCGTATATACACAATGGTTTAATAGTGTTACTGTTATGTTGTAGAGGAAATTTTTGATTAACAAAACAATTCACGTTAACATAAGAGTATAATTGTATGGTTCAAAGAGTCCGTCTAAATATTAAATCGAAATTATGAAACAAATACAAAATGTATTAAATTGTGTTAACATTCATCAAAGTTGGACACCGCTAAGCTCATGATTAATTTAAACTTTCAAAGTCGGACAGATTGTGTTAAAAAGTCCGTGAGCTACTTACTGCTAAAGATATTACTCAGTTAACTTATTAAATATTTTACCTTTGAAGTAATTATTACAATAATTTTGACGTAATCTTCCTAAATTTTTCTGTCTTAGTTGAAGCCGTAAGTCATACTATAAAATCGTTTCAGAAATGATATTGGGAACACTTAACTTCAAACGCTCAAAAATAATAGAAAAAATGTCACAAATATAATCAACTTTTATTGCAACATCAACTTTGCTCATCTATGTACTTATTAGTGACAAAATATTTTAGAAAATCAATGTTTTATAAAAGATAAAAACAAAAACAAAACACGTTGTCATTCCTTTTTACCCGAAACCCTATGGGGTAATTAAGATCAGCCCGCGGGGAAAATGAGAACGGTATGGGGAAATGGGAATGGTATTAAGAACGACATACTTAGATCTTTAATATAAAGTTAAAATTTTGTTTTAAACCTTTTAAAGCCAAAATCTTGTAAATTTGTTTGAACTGTGCTAATGCCAATTTCATAAATATTAAAAATACGATGACCAGGTATATTGTGTTTTATTTGAATCGTTTTAATTGCTCAACGGATTCACTTCGGTGGCGTCAAAAACGATTATTCTATTAAGCGAAGTAGCTTTTGAAATCCGTAAACTGATGGAAGGATGTCGATACATAAAGCCACAAGACTGGTAAGTCTTTGCCTGTCAGCTGGGTTTCTTTGTTAAAACTGTGTTTCAGTCATTAGATTCAGCAAATAGATAAGCAATTCTACGTAATGAACTTGGTGTTATACCGTAAAAAGTCTTGCAGCAATTAAGTATGTATTTTTATAACTAGTCTTCTTCTTCTTTATTAAATACTGCAGATCGACTTCTTTATATTGAGTTCTTTTTGCAGCAGTTGTGTGAATAATGTTGTTTTTGATATTATTTAGTAGCAGCTTTGCCTAGTATGAGCCTTTTACTTTTTATATCTTTGATTGCACGGCGTAGATCTTCAATTTTACATTTAGTTAAGTCTTTCTTATGTAATTTCGAGGCTTATAAAACAGTTTGTTATATTAAAACATTTTAAACAATCAACCAACAGTACTAGAGTAATTAAGAAATAATGCAAGGGGTAAATGGGAACGTTCACAATTACCCGCCTGACGCTGTCCCCAATTGCCCAAAGTAGTTAATAGGAATAAAATGACCGCCATTTTCAATAGTATTGTTTTTAACTTCAAATTTACTTCACACATTCACACAATTCACATATTGTTTGAAAACAGATAGTACATGCATAATAGTAACAAAATATGTTAGTAAACATAGTTTCATCTATTATAATACAAGACAAATGTTATAACAGAAATGCAAAAAACGTCTGACTCAACGTGACAGCACACATGTGGCTTTTCACTCTTACTGTTTCACAAGTACTGGGGGGTACTGGATGCTTCCGTTACAAGCATAGGACGATGTGGTGTGGGAAGAAGTATTACTTACCTAGCAGTTCCCAATTACCCACCGTTCTTAATTACGCCACTCTCCCCTAATCCGCCGAATAAACAAGGTAACCGAGATGGCCTGGCGAATATAATGTTTAGATAAAATAATCAACCCGTATATTGCTTATTTCTTATATAGTAAACATATATCTTTACATACAATAAAATCGTAACTGATCGGTGTCTGTACATGGAAAATAAATTAGCAAAACTATTACCCCCTGTTGACAGTTGTCATTTAATGTGTCAACATAACCTCCTCAGTCTATCCGTGATAATAATTCTAAAAGTAAAGAATAAAGTGAGAAAGCGATATAAATGGTTCAATAAGACCGCGATGATTTCGTAACAGTATTATCTCGAAGGACAAAACAGTGAAAGATCTTAAAAAAAACAGTTTCAAATATGTGCAGTGTGAATCATAATAAACATTTTATAATTCGTTAAACGATGATTAAAAACCAATCATACAGTAGTAGACTAAGAAAATGAAATCGGTGAAGTGGTAATACATTAGTGTGACTATTTCCTATTTTTCTAAAACGAATTAGGCACAAAACACTAAAAAGGATCTGCTACTACTTTCTTCAAGAAAAAAATACCGAAGCGCCTACGAAAATATGAAAGCAAACTTTTAATCCTAAAACGAGTTGATAATTTTAAATTAAAGGTCCAATCGGCCGACAGCGCGTCAACAAAATTTAAGACTAAGTTTTACTGAATTCTTTAATCTGTTTATTCTAGATTATAATCGACAAACTTTAATTTGTTTTGCAAATTGTGAAATATCTTCAGAAAGGAAACTGGGTTGGGAATAATTGACAAATAGACAAACTTACTAAAAACCTAGAATTTAAAATTTATTATTATTTATTATTTTTCATTGTGACCACCTAAAAAAACATATAAAACAAAATACTTTATTTCTGTAAAAGAATTACGTTTCGTTCAAAGATAGCAGAACTTAACCCTAAGTTGTCACTTTTATACTCAAAATTGATAGAACAGCTTAGCATACAAACAAAAACATTAACAGAAAATATAACTTCAGATATACTCCAAAAAGTGGACGAAAAAGTAAATCCGATTGTCGAGAAAAATTAAAAATTGAAAGAAGAAATCGAACAACTCAACAGGAAAATCGAAAGTTTAGACACAACAATGCGAAAGAATAATGTAATAATTCACGGAATTCCAGAGAAAAAGGAGGAAAACACTAGGAGCTGTCAAAAATGGTTGCCTCTACTTTAACTGGCATAGGCGTCAGTCTCAACGAAGGAGATATTAACAGAATTCACAGACTGGGAAAAATGCAGTGAGTGTGTGAGTGAAAGTGAGAGCAGTAAGATCAGACAAATTCTACTGGAGACCCCCACTCTAGACAAAAAAACCAGATCCTTAGAAACAAAAAGAAATTAAGTCGGAACACATCTGTCACTCACGACCTATCAAAGAAATCACAACAAAGAAATAAAGCTAAAAGAAACATAGAAAGTAAGGAGAAGGAGAAAAGGAAGAGATCTGAAACATCAAGTCCCAAAAACTACCTGAGGGACAACACCAATCCTATTAATGATACAAAAATGAAGAAACTAGATGCCTTTCAAGTCCTACGTGGGAAATCTTACTCTATGCCAGAAAATTATGTACAAAGGGACCAAAAAAGAAAACCAGAAAACTAAAATATCGCAACAACATGATCAACTAAAAACTCAATGTCTCCCAATATGGCCGATCCCCGCGGGAGCACTAGACCATTACCCTCTAAACAAAAGAATCGAAGTTTCACATATTGCAACAATAAATTCAAGAACCCTAAGAACTCACGAAAGCCTGCTGGAGCTAGAAAAAGCCCTAGAAGTAATAAAGTTTGACATTTTAGGAATAAGTGAAATGAAAAGATTAGATGAAAAAATTGAAGATTTCTAAAGCTTTATTATGTTTCACAAAGGAGAAGTGGCAGGTCAAAGAGGGGTGGGATTTCTAATAAAAAAAACACCTAAAGCCATACACACAAGAGTTGACAGGAATTTTTGATAGGTCAGCAGTGCTTAAAATTAAGTTACCGAGATACAAAAAGAATTGGTCCATTATACAAATCTATGCGCCAACAGATCAGGCTGAAAGATTAGTTACTGAGAAATTCTACGAAGAAACGTCATTAGCGATAAAAAAAACAACACTGATAACCATATAATATTATTGGGCGATTTTAACGCACAAGTAGGAGAGAGAAAAAATAGCGAAGAGTATGTTCTTGGAAAATTTGGTTACGGGAAGAGAAGTCGGAATAGTGAAAAATTAGTAGGATTCCTTATGGAACACAATCAAACATTACTAAACTCAGTATTTAAGAAAAACAACAAAAATAAGTGGACCTGGATATCTCCAGACGGGACCTACAAAAATTAGATTGGCTACATAATTTTAATAGCGATTACACTAAGGCATTCACAGATACAGCTGTCATAACTAACCTCAACTTCAACAAAAATCACCGCATGGTGCGCAGCTCCTTGAGAAAATTAGCATCCAAGAAAACACGAAACCATATCCAAAGCTCTAAAATTGGCCAAGATAGGACACTGCAATATGAAAACCACTTCCTACATGATACTGAAAAACAAGCTTTGAAGGATATAACAGAAGTAACATTATAGAAAAACGACTCCAAAACTGCTCACTAATAATAGGAAAACTAAATACCAGTTAAGCGAACAAACTATGAATCTTATCAACGAAAGAAAAGGACTATTAACTAAACAACCAAAATCAATATATTCAAAACTCATAGCAGAAATAAGTAAAAGGATTAGATGAAGAATCAGAAAAGACAGCAAAAACAAAAGACTACAAAAATTCGAACACCATATTCAAAAGACTGGAGGAGTGAAAAAAGCTTGGAAAGAAGTACGGGAAACAGGCAAAGGGTGGATACCAAGGCTTATAGGGAAGGTTAACTTGGTGACAAAACGGAAAAATATTAATGAATTGGCAACAAACTTCTATAGGAAAATATACGGACATCCTGATTCTAAGAAATCTTTATTTGAAAATAACAATATACATCAAGCCATACCATAAGCCATGTCTACACTAGAACCCACACCCGAAATCCTGACGTGAGAAGTAAGAAAGGCAATCATGAATCAAAAAAGGATAAATCTCGAGGGCCAGACGGGATTAGTAATGAACTTATGCAGGGTACAATACAAGAGCTAGCCCCCGTACTGTCAAACATTTTTAACGAAATCCTCATCAGCGGAACCATTCCAAGCCAATGGACAGAATCACATATAATACTTCTACACAAAAAAGAGGATAAAGAAGTTGTCGAAAATTATAGACCAATAAGTCTACTTTAAAATGTGTACAAGGTATTCGCAAAAATTAATCTGGACCGAATCAGTCCCATAATAGATGAACAACAACTGGTGGAACAGGCAGGACTTAGAAAAGTATTTTCAACCATCGATCATATCCACACTGTGAAGCAGCTCGAAAAATACAGTGAATACAATAAAACAATCTACATTACATTCATTGATTATGCCAAAGCTTTCGATAGCCTAAAGCATGACTATATATCAGATACATTAAAACAACAAGGAGTACCAAATATGTATATTAGAATTATAAAAAACATTTACAACAACAGCAAGGCCAGAATCCAACTCGAAAGTTTAAGCAACAAGTTCCAAATACAAAGAGGAGTGCGACAAGGTGACCCGTTATCCCGCAATTTGTTTTCTGCGGTATTAGAAGCTGTTTTCCGTAACCTAAATTGGGACAAACATGGATTAAATATAAATGGAAGAAAAATGAACTACCTCCATTTTGCAGGTGACTTAGTTTTATTCGAGGAAAATCCAGAAAACTTGGCGTATATGATTCAAAGTTTGAACGACCAGAGTGAGTTAGTTGGATTAAAAATAAACACCAGGAAGACAAAACTCATGACCAATTCCAGAAAGGTTCCAGACATCAAACTAAACGAGGTGGCACTGGAACACGTAGAGGAATATACCTACCTGGGCCAAGTTATCTCCATTATAGACCAATCTCACCGGGAGATAACCATGCGTATTGCTTTAGGATGGAAGAAATATTGGTCGCTTAAAGAAGTAATGAAATCCAAAAATTTAAGCGTCAGCATGAAAATAAAGATTTTAACACCTGCATTATTCCATGCATAACTTACGGCTGTGAAACCTGGGCACTTACCAAAGCACTTAGAGAAAAGCTCGCTGTATTCCAAAGAGCAATGGAAAGAAACATGACAAATTCGAAACGTAACGACAGAATAAGAAACGTTGATCTACGAGCAAAAAAAACCTGCCTGACATCTTGACAAGAATAGACCAACTTTATTGGCGGTGGACTGGTCACATGATGCGCGACACAAAACATAAATGGAGCAGGGCAGTAACCGAATAGTACCCGAGAGATGGGAAAAGGAGTCGAGGACAGCAGCTTATGAGATGGGAGGACGATATAAAGATGACAGCCGGTCCAAATTGGAGGAGAATCGCGCATGATAGAAAACAGTGGAAAGGTTTACAGGAGGCCTATGCCAAAAGGCACACTGAAATTAGAGACATTCTATAATTTTAATTGTAACTCTGTCTGTATTATTCAATTTATTCATTTTTTTTACATATTTCTATATAATATATTTTAAAAATCTACAAAACAGATAATCTAAATTATATTTTATAAAATAGTATGCCACTGGCTGCGAAGTTCCTATGACTCAAACACCCAGTGGTCAGGGTCATAGAGAGAGGAATCTCCTCACAATGCGGGCAGTCTCCAAAATTGCCGCCTTTTGTATCGGACCCTTTATCCAACTATT
>DWLR01005798.1:0-10624 GCA_018246295.1 Papilio alexanor hazarajatica
ATATATTTGTCTATAATCGTATAGTTTGAATGTTAAAATATATACAGGTCGACACTACTACTATTTCAATTATTTCATATATCAATACATCATCAGTCATTAGACTTTAACCATTAAATAGGATTTAGTCCAATTCATATACGTTATAAATGAGTACATAAAAGATTAGCTCGTTTTTTCACTAACACGAAAACTAAATGAGACAATATTTGGCCTTATAATTTCAATGTAAAGATTAAAAACGTCATCTATCGTATTGATTTGTTCGTAATTTATAACGTAGCCGGCGATGAATATCCCAACTTCTATTCAGATCACAGCATCTGAGATTGACATTAAAAAAATAGTAACTATTGGATGTGCAGGAAAAAAAAACTCTTCACAAATATGTATGCACCAGGATTTGTTTTTGCAGTAATTAAGGTACGCTTCAGGCTATAAAATCCGTGACGTGAAACATCCAATTTGCATAAAATTGCAACATGCAATTTAAAACTTCTGGTGTACGGTGATCCATAGGAAAAGCGCCGCTGTTAACGTTTTTTAAAAAAAATATCTGTTACCGCCTCTTCCAATTAATTCTTTGGCTAAATCAATTCAAAAGGCGAATGTTTTTATGGCTTCATTTGTATTTGGATCATTCGTTTTAAAAAATACCAATGAGTCCTGATAGTAAAACACAAGTCATAACAAATTATTTGAATATGAGTCAGTGAAGATCTTGCTATAGATATTTGACCGAACCACAAAGCATTTTAGGTACAATCTTTGTATCTGAAACTTTTCGAAGTCATAAAGACTAATAATATTCGTTTTCGTTAAATGGGTTGCTGAATTTTTATCGCTAAGAAGTAATGTATTACAACATTTCTACATTGCGATTCTAGGTAAAACCTAGTTTTTTCGATGATAATCGTGTTTTTTTTTTTATTTCTGACTGACCAACAGTGAATATAACGTTACACGTAATTTGTTTCACGTTCTCTCTTTCAGTCTTTACTTATTAGTTTAATTTAGCCCTATAATCTTTCTTGTATTTTTTAATGTCCAATTTAACAATATAATGCAAAGCGTACGAGTTAATTACACATATTTAACTAAAATCCAATTGTGTATCTAGTGTATTTCTGCAAATGAAGGAGAATCGAATGATAAAAATCACTCTTAAAAATTGGTCAAGCCGTTTATCGTTTACCGCTACGTGAGGTCAAAATGAAACGGACGGACATTGAAAGCAAACAAAAGTTGAGCCCATACATTTTATGAATTATGCATCCACACAGTTTCCAAACTAAACGTAAAAGCGACATATAAAGCACGTATCCTTTCACCAGTTTTCAGCACAGCTTTCGGCAAACTGCAACGATACGCTTGCTCTTAATTTAATTTTCAACAGAATCTCCTACGCATTTGCCGCGGCACGGATCACGTACGATCTATTCAAATATTCCATCGCCATCTTCATGGCTCATTTGTTTTATATACGTGATAACGAATGCATCACAAGCGTTCGTTATTTAAGCTCCTTTCGATAACGCCGGGACGGAGTTCATGCAATTGTATGTTGTATTCAAATGTATACTAATGGACATGTCGAGATATTTATGTTAAAATAGATCCGTAAAATCATAATAGCTCTTCATACGTTGTTACAAAGTTTGTAAACCTTAAATAGTGGCAGAGACATTATACAAAACTTACAGTGGTAGAGTCCGCAACAACATCTGTTGCACGAATGCCGCTCGACCGGTGAAATACCGGCCGAGCCCACAGAATACAGGCGTGAAGTAGAAGTATTCTGCGTTTTGTTACTTGAGTGTGGAGCTGTTTAATCCGGCCTAATTAAAGTTCTATTTCTCTTATTACAAAAACGTAGAAAGGTAAAGAGGTTTTGACGGGGAAGGGGATGGATAGGAGGAAATGTCAACTTTTCTGTCTATCCCTTCCTCTGTCTATAAAAGGTAGGCAACGCATCTGTATCTAGAAAGAGCTTGTTACAGATGTTAATAGGTTACAATTCAAATTAATTCAATACATAACAAGTTCAGATATGTCGAATTGTATAGTGACCTGATGTCAGAAACTATTGAACCATCTACTGTTTACAATAAAGTTATTTCCAAGTTATTATATATGCATATTATCTAAACATCGACATGTAATTCCTTTACGACAATACTTTACCTCTACTATATTTCTCATAACGCTTCAATAAATACCGTATTACGCCGGCATTTCATTACAAACAAAGGAAGTATAAAAGACGCATCGGGTTAATATCGTTGTATTACTCTAGGAGTCTGAACAGTTGAGTTATTTCTTTATGAAATATCTTCAGTCAAAGGCACCCACTTGAATGCTAGTATATGTTCACTTCGTTTTCATCTCTACAAAGAAAACCAAAAACCCATTTTATTTATACCTACAGCTTATAAAATGCATCGCTTTTAATACGGAAACCTTACTCTTTTTTGAACATGAGATTTAATATCGATTTCATATATTCAGTTCCAATTGAATAAACCAACATTTCGCTAAATGTAAGCAATCGCACCAAAAATTGTTCTCGCACAATGACATAAAACTTGTTGACGAAACCTGTTTTCGAATCGATATTTTTATTTCGGAAAAAAATAGATACTAAAAGTTCTTTGCCCGCAGCGAAATGATAACATCCTGTGGCAAATATTTTTGTCATCATCGGCAGTATGTACAGACATTATGTTTCCACTGCTATACGAAAGCTTTCCATAGTCGATTTCCCATTCAGCAACAATCAACGTATCGTTCAAATTAGAGGGCGCTCTCCTACTGCTCTAGATATAATATGTCGACTACTTTTGTCAAAATGCTCCTCGACGTTCTTAGGTTAAAATTACACAAAACATACTTATGTACAGATTTTATCTTATCGCAGTAAATCACAAGCGTATCAAATCTTTTTAGTTACGCATTAACAGGTTATGTGGAATTCGTATAATCATTGCAATTTTCATGGAATCTCAATAGCCACTGCTTTACGAAAGCTTTCCATAATCGATTTCCACCTGGCTATACCTGACTCAATAACGTCACTGCGGTTTCATACGCACATTATGACTTCCGATTTATAAGGTAAATGTACTAAAACTATAATAATCAAATAGACTATATCGGAGATTCAATGTCTCTCATATCAATATAAAGAGTATTTAATATATTTAATAATTATCTGAAACTCTTCACTACTAAAGGCATATTCTCTCGTCATAAAATTGGATATGGATCAACTATTAAATGTTAAAATATTGTATTCAAGCAATAAAATGTTCAGTTTCTCAAACTAATAAATGTAAAGCAAACACCATTTCAACTAAGCAAATGCGCAGAATTATACCATAAACACCTTGGCAACGTTTTAATAAATCTGTTTCAGCGGAACCGGTCCGGGCAAAAGGTCAAAAGGTTTTGAATACTCAAAAATATCTTGTACCAAAATGTAAATTACACTTCACACAAAGATATCACCTCTTGGAGTTTTGTATCACACAGTTTCAGTAACGAACTCGGAAACGAACGTAGTTTACAAACCACGTGACGGCCTCTTGACATGAGTACGCAGTAACGTGCTAAAAGCGAGGGAATTCAAATACCTCAAATAAAGCCATTCAAAGCACAAAACGGACAGTGACAAATGAAAAGTTTATAAAGCGTTACTGCTCTCAGAGTTGCGAATTTCGTTCCGTATGTGCGGGGATTGCGATTCTATTGTTTGACGGTTGACTTGGCGATTCACCGTATTCGTCCCTGGATACATATCAACTTTACCAGGAGAAATGGGGTTTAGCGCGTAGGTTTTAGTTTAATAATTATAGTAAATTATTTCAAATTGTAATCTTTTAAATTAAAACATCTTCTTACTGATCACCGAATACATTAAGATGAACACATTATATTTAAGATGACGAAAATTTCACATAAAAAACAGCCAAAAAAAAATTATATGTGCTGTTTTGATGTGGATAACTAACGTGATTAACTAACTTATAAGCGACAATTTCTACAAAAATGGTGACTACTTGGAATACAAGAAACTCTTGATGTCAGATGGAAGTGCCAAATGGTCAAAAGATACCTGCATAAACACACATTCATAAAGTTTCTTTTTACTTTTCGGTCAATCACGTAAAAACTACTGAACGTATGATACCATGACCAATCAATACGAAGTCGTCCGGTCCGAAAGGCTTTAGGTTATTGCTTTTCTCTTGTTGTTAGGCTTGTTGATCCATAAGCGCAAGTGTGATTTACATCAATACTTATAACATCTGAACAAGATGGAGCGAGGCCTGTGCTGATTTTTTTTTTTTTCAGATTTACTTCTATATGTTTTCGTCTACATGGTTATTTTTTTTCTCAACGCTCAGCGAAGCGGACGAGTGGCGGCTATTATAGTATAAATGTAGACGTATTCTACTTTGTTTTTCATGTTAAATATCGAAGAATATATCAAGTTTCCTGTTTCCTTAACATCTAATTTTCCCCCCACTCTAGTATTCCATTTGGTCCTGATACATTTAACGTATTGTTATTATAAATGCGCCTTGGCTAGCGATGCATGAATGTAAAATTTGCACAGGCATGCTTTCAACTCTTCCAGTATAATTGTATATAATTGACAACCATAATTGTCAGCCCCTTTGTAGCGTTCACCACTCGCTAATTTATTAATATGACACATCAATTAATTGCTTGCTTAAGCTGGTAATCGCACTCAACTAACTCACACTCACTCATCTATTGCCTTAACTTATTCTGTATACGAATTGTAGAATACATAATAGGTATACAATATACATATAGGCAAGATTATATATGCAACCGTAAAAAATACTCTCTTCTTGTTCAGTAACTAGTATATTTACATTAAAATTTTATAAAAGTAGAATGTCCCGGGATTAAATTTGGTAGGAAAGCTCGTCGATACTTGTCATTAATCGCATTTCTAGAAAAAAAAAATATGTATTTAAATTAACTTTTATCGACTTAGTGAATCTTTACTGGTGATAATTTTGACAATGTATTATAAAAGATTGAAATATAGATTCGATCCTAGTTTTAGCAATAAATACTAAACGGATAACTTCCCTTGTCATAAGTTCCCATAAAGCTTCATTTGATAATACACTTGTAATGAAATGAGTATGAAACCTTTGTGGACTGAATTTTTGGTTCAGTGTAATTAATAATACAAAACTTTTAAACATCCAACCTCATTACAAATGTTAAAATGAAAATTCTTTTGCAATTTATTCTATGTAAGTAACTCAGAATACAAGTAAACATGTACTGTATAATCCACGAAGTATGTTCGCCACGTTCCAATTAATTAAATTCCGTTGGGATTTCACGAAAATGTTTCATGTGTCACATCATTGGTTGCGTAGCGTTCCTTAGCAACTTACATCAAAACCTCTAATTAGCACGCTGCTTCTTGCGAATACTGACGACTACATTTTCGTATCGTATTTCTTGTGATTACGACTCATCTGCCAAAAGATAATTTACGAGTTTACGGTTAATATGAAAGTCGAAAGTTTATTCCAGTCACGGACAAAGTATGTATAGGCGAATGACGACCGCGAAGTATTTAATACGCTAGTATTTCTTTTTAAAAAAGGTACTTAGCGGTGTTAAAAACCTCTTCAGTATAATGAGCTAATCGCATGAACATCGAGTAATAGCTATCAATCGAAAAACCAGTCATGAATCTTAAGAAAGAAAAGTATGATAAGAAAATAATGCTTAAGCTTTTACCGCTAAACTTTACACTATGTTTCGAAAAACTTCTTCAGGAACGGTGTTTTTATTTTAGCATTGAATCAAAAACACGTAAGCAAATTGTTTATTAATCAAAACGACGATTCTATTTCCAAGTAGCTCATACTATTAAGTTTTCGTTTTTTAAATTTATTGGATAAATAATTTATTTTTTAAAATTTGTTTTCGACTTAACGACATTAAAGTTCCATAAAAATATGCTATTAAAGGTTATGTACGCCTATGGATTACAAGACTACGACGATATAATATGGATTACGATTTTGTGTTAATACTTAAATCTGGGTAAAAAAAAAATCGTGAAATTATATTGAAGTCAATTTTATTACTCAAATACATAAGTGGAGTTCAATCGAAATTAATACTTTATGATATAAGTATCATCGACAGTATTTTCCTTGGTCGAAAACTGCGCACCGCGTTCGAGTTTCAATTAGTTTAATCGACCTGTTGTTAACCTCATCCCGGGACCGAGGAAAGCTTCTATCGTCAATACGACTGCTGGATTCAATTATATCAAATTAAATGGCGACCGCCGACAGCGCGGCATGACAATCGTCAAGTATTTATCTTCTATTCTCGTCATCAACTAGTCCATTGGGAAATTAGTAATAATCTGCTACCTACGAGAGAACGCTTTATAATACCTAAGGTCAAATAATTTAATGCTTTGTTAATCTCTAGTATATCCGTATATTAATACGTAATCAATAATGGATATTTTCTGATAAAAAAAAAAACATATCTATGAAACACGAAAATTCTATTTTTGTTGAAAATAAAAACTGAAAACCTCCTACAAAAAAAATAGTTATCTTGTTTAGCACATTTATACATTTGCGATAAGTATATTATTAATTAAAACTTACTGGTAATTACTCCAATTAGCACTGACCGGCATTAGACTGACCGGTTGGCGCAGTGGCAAGACACTTGCCTTCTGCGCCGCAGGTCGTGGGTTCGATTCCCACCCAAGACAAACATTTATTTGCATGAACACGTCTGTTTGTCTTGAGTCTGGATATAAAGACCACCGGAGGACGGGCAGCAGCGTCCTTTTCTTAGTACGGTGGAACATAATGCGATCGCCAATCTGCCTGCCAAACGTGGCAATTATGGCACTCCCCTCAATGATGCAGTCAATGGGGGAGGCCTATGTCCAGCAGTGGATGATCATAGGCTGAGGTGGTGGTAATTACTAATATCAACCGCTCGAAACCCAGAGAGGTAGGCAGAGATTACGGATTTCCATTTGGTATTAAAACAAAATTGGGGAAAGTCAAAAATAATTTATTTCTACAGAATTACTCTTCAGGGTCGGTCAAAAAAAAAACATAACTCATTTTACTAATGGATTATTTAGTGATAATATATTTAATTATTACCAATTTCAAATTCAATTTTACCCTTTCGCAATTCTCTCTTAAAGACTATAGGATATTACCATGCGCCCTCTATAATAGAAAAATATTACATCCAAACTGTTACTTTGTTGCGCCAGGCGAGATTGATTTAGCAACACTTGTGTGTACATCCATGATTATATTAACATTTATGGAACAATAACTGACAAGTCCACGATTTGAAATGCTAAGAATCATTTGTGGAGCAACACGATAAAAGCAGATTTAGATTTAAAATATTCTAAACACTGAATTTATTACGTATTGCGGTCAACAGATGTGCAACAAGTGCGCATTATTTTACTGACGTTGCTTTATCATTCCTTTTGTGTTAGCTGTGAAATATACTCAATCATTTAATCGGCCATTAACATTCAATTTCTTCAAAATTATATCGTAATTTAACTAATTTTGTTATAACTTTGAGTGAACCTTTGCGTAACCGACAACATTGCATAAACGAAAAACTTGCATAAAACGAAACATATCTAAATTGTGAAATGGTTTAACAAAGACAAAAATTAAAAAAAAATACTAAGAAATTCAAAAATAAAAATTTGCAGTATATTTAATAATTTAAATGCTCTTAATGGTTGTATTAATAATGTGTTTTTCCTCTTCTAATGACTTTGCAATCGATTTGAAAGCCTGCCAATTATGTGTTGGATGACAGTTTAGTGAATGTTCTCCTAATCCTACACAGCTTAGCTAAACCACAAATGAAAATGAATTTATCTTATTGGTGCAAGACTCCAAACCCGTTTTTTGAGGTTGTTCCAAGCGTGATTTGCGGGTTTCGATATCCTTTAACGTTTCTAAAAATATGTAACAAGCAAAATATATTCCATAATTGTGTAACAGCATGTCCAATAATTATAGGCCTTCCCATGTGTCAATTTTCATTATAATAATTGTATTTATACAACAGATCATTGTTTGAACCTTTACCAAATAAATGTACTCGAATAAGAAACACAAAACAAAGTTACTATAATCAAAGAACAACGGACTTACGGATTCTTTGTTAGTCGACAAAGAAGAGCGCTCACCAAATTTCGATACACTGATGTAATACTTGTGTACTATGCGAAGACAAAGAATAACAGTCTTTAAAATTATTAAAAAAAACCCGACTTCAATTTTATGTAGTTTTATTTATAAGTCGTTAAATCATTTATAGCCACGGCAAATCTCATTACACATCTACTTAAACCAAACCGAGCGTGTTTTAAATCTATCAATGTGTAAATTTTCGGTATATAAGATATAAAAACCCAAAATTCAATAACTCAACAGTAAAGAAATTTAAATCAATTCATAAATGTTGAAGTTCTGAAGTAGAAGATAAAAAATACGTTGTAGATAAATGTTAATTTAGATAAAATATCAGTAATAACGGAGGTAACTTGTAAGATGAATTCTTTAGGTTGTAACTAGACGCTGGTGACATTGGATAAATTTGAGTGCGACTTATTCTAACACTTTAAATGAATGAGTGGCTTTCAGCTTTCTATTTAATGTTGAAAAGTGTTTCGAACTCTAGGCATTATATAAAAAAATACAACCAATTTTTTCGGTTTCAGCGGTTAATCATTTTGTTCTTCTATCGGGCATAGCACTTTTACCTGAAGAGAATTGGTGGTCTAGTAATCTATTTTTATTTTTAAATGGAACGAGCAAAGATATAATGGAAATACACCTGAACGAACATTCCTCTATACACCGTAGCGTTGGCTTACGTTTTACAAATGAAGTTAACTCTTATTTGGATGATAAACATAATAGGACAATACGTGGGGCACTCAGAAATGTTTGCGAACATAAAAAAAGTTTACTGTAGATTAATATTTTTTAATTAAATCTTTCCGAATTACTCTCCACCAGCCTCTATACAAAGTTTCATACGTCTGGAACAATTTTTGAAACACTTCCCAGTCAGCCGCAGACACCTAGTTTACAGCCTGTTCGAACGTTGACAGCGCATCTTCCGGCGACGAAAATTGTATTTCTTTGAGCTGATATTTTATTTTCGGGAATAAAAAGAACTCACACGGTGCTAGGTCAGAGCTGTAAAGAGGGCGACCTAGGAGTTTGACCGGCGTACTGCCCAGGAAATACCTCGTTTTAAGCGCGTTGTGCGCTCGCGCTTTGTCGTGGGGAAGCTGTAGACCGTGGAGGTCTGTGTTTGGTCGCTTGTTGCTCACAACAGAAAAAAAAAACTTCTGCCGAGTATTTTGTAGTATACCGTTCAGCGTTGATGGTTTTTCGGTTCTGTAAAGGAATTGACACCTAGTAGCCAGTTAAATTGAAAAAGCTCTCGCTTAAAATCTTCCCTCCGGTTCTAGATCGCTTCACTTTGGTAGGCGTTGATTCATTTTGAAACACAAAAACCGTCCACTGGCGCTTGGTTTCTGGATCGTATTTACTCATCATCTGTAATGATGTCGTAAACATGGCGAGACGAGCCTGCTTTAAAGTTGTTTTTCATATCACGGCACCATTCCACCCGGGCCGGCTTCTGAGCATCGGTGATGTTGTGCGGCACCAAGAGTTAAACTTTCCTCCTCATACGAAGATGCAGGTCTAGAATCTCGTGAAAGCTTCCCGATTCAATCTGCAAATTCATTATGTACTAAATCTCCTGATATGTAACTCGCCTATTGTCTTGGCTTAAATGTTTCACTGCTAGCACGTTTTCTTTGGTAACAGCTGTCAAAGGGCGACCACTTGTTTCTTCATTCTCCAAAGTTAGTCGACCGCTCTTGAATTCGTTATACCAACGAAACATGATTGCCTTGGAAGGGACTTCATCCATGAAAGCCATTTGAAGTCTACCGTACGATTTCTTCGGTTTCAGGAGATACTTGAAATCGTAAAAGATCATAGCGCGATAGTGTTCCCGGCGCAGATCTATTTTTAAAATGTGGAGGGAAATTTTAAAATTAGAAAGTACCTAGTTCCTTTTAGCTTATTTTTACTCATAAACAATCGCATTTTCAAAATATATTATAACTGGCCAGTCTTTCATACATAAAAACTTTTTTCGAAATACTTTCTGAGTGGCCTGGTACATTTATCACACCGCACAAACTAGATAATTGCGCATCCACACACACATACATCAGTATAAATATTAACATATTAAATTCATTCTATTATTCTTTCATTCTGTCTTAGAGTGGACTGTATATTTAAAGTAAAGATTTGGCAATTGGTTAATCGTGTAATTAATCGTCGTGTATTTCCTCTGGTCACTCTATGATTGAATCATCTTTTTTTTTAAATATTTGAAGCTTGACAATATATGACAATGTTGACATTCCAACTTTGTTTATTTACCATGTAATTAAACAGTTCATGCCGATAAACCATTTGTTGTTTATTGTCAGTTCGAGATTATA